>ML259219.1:18599-56739 GCA_005239495.1 Nicotiana undulata
CTACTCTTACAAGAGTTTGACTTGGAGATTCGTGACCGTAAGGGAACGGAAAACCAAGTCGGTGATCATTTATCATGACTTGAAGGTGCTGAAAAGGCACCTGAGTCTGAGGATATTCTAGAAACCTTTCGAGATGAGCAGTTGCTGGCCACAAGTGTGGAAGAGATGCCATGGTATGCAGATATTGCTAACTACCTTGCATGTGGCATCGAACCTTATGAGCTCTCTTCTGTGCAAAAGAAACGATTTTATCGTGACTGCAGAAATTATTATTGGGATGAACCGTATTTTTTCAGAATTTGTATTGATAACATGATCCGGAGATGCGTCTCCGAGATAGAATAATTTTCGGTTTTGCAGGCTTGTCACGCGTCACCTTATGGGGGACACTTTGGAGGAGTCCGGACAATATCAAAGGTGTTAGAGGCCGGTTTCTACTGGCCAACAATTTAGGACGCCCACCAGTGGGTAAAAGGATGCAATGAATGCCAAAGAACGGGAAACATATCCCGTCGTCATGAGATGCCTATGAAGCCAATGCAGGAAGTTGAGGTGTTCGATGTCTGGGGGATCGATTTCATGGGTCCCTTTGTCAGCTCTTACGGTAATAAGTTTATACTTGTTGCTGTGGACTATATGTCCAAATGGGTGGAAGCTGCAGCATTCCCCACCAATGATTTGAGAGTGGTGGTGGGGTTTTTGAAGAAGAATATTTTCACCCGAATTTTGGAAATTCGAGAGCTATTATCAGTGATGGGGGCACACACTTTTGCAACCGGGTCTTTGAGAATTTGCTGGCTAAATATGATGTGCGCCATAGAGTGGCCACCCCGTATCACCCCCAAACAAGCGGGCAGGTAGAGGTCTCTAACCGAGAGATCAAGAGTGTGCTCACAAAAACTGTAAACGCCACAAGAACGGATTGGGCGAAAAAGCTTGACGATGCACTCTGGGCCTACAGAACCGCATTCAAAACACCAATCGGTATGTCCCCATACAAGTTGGTATTTGGGAAGGCCTGCCATCTGCCTGTGGAGCTTGAACATCGAGCTTGGTGGGCCTTAAAGCAATTAACATGGACCCCGATGTTGTTGGGGAAAATAGACTGACAGAGCTGCATGAGCTGGAAGAATTCAGATATCACGCTTTTGAAAGTACGAGGCTATACAAGGAAAGAATGAAAAGGCTACATGACAAGCACATTGTGGACAAACATTTCAAACCGGGAGACAAGGTATTATTGTACAATTCAAGGTTGAGACTGTTTCTTGGTAAGATTAGGTCCCGATGGTCTGGACCGTACTGTGTTAAAGAAGTGTTCCCGTCTGGGGCTGTGGAGATTACAAGTGAAAATGGCACCAACACCTTCAAGGTTAATGGTCAAAGACTGAAAATGTACGTGGGAATGGATGAAACGAAGGAGTTGTCTGTGGTGTGGCTCGATGAAACACAGAGGTTGAGTAATTCTTAAATGCGCTCATTCTGCATCGTGCCGCGACATTAAATCAGGCGCTTCATGGGAGGCAACCCATTTATTGTTGTACCCGTCGTGCCGCGACGTTAAATTAAGCACTCCTTGGGAGGCAACCCATGATAGTTGTAATCTCTAACATGTTGTGGTGTATGCAGGAGCTTTTGGGAGGGTGTTGAACCAAAAGCCTGGGCATAGCACGAATATGGTAAAGTACAAAAAAAAAAAAAAAAAAAACCCTTTGGTACCGCGCCCGCGGTGAGACCGCGGCCAAACACCCTTGCAGAAGTTTGGCACCGCGCCCCCGGTGCGACCGTGGCAGGCCCAGGTAAGTGCTGAACCGAATTTTTTTATTTTTTTTATTTTTTCTTTTCCTTTTTTTAATACCCAAACCCCTTTTTTTTCTACCCCACTAACCCCACAACACCTCTACCCCCTTCTTCTTCCTTTTTTTCTTCTTCTTTCTTTCCCCACCCCCATTCAAACCCAACACCTCTATCCCTTCTTCTTCCTCTTCTTCTTTCTTTCCCCACCCCTATTCAAACCCAACAACCACCCCCCCTTCGTCTGCCCCCCCTCCTCGCTACCACACACGAATTCCCCCCACTCTCCTCTATTTTCCTTCCTCCCCAAGACCCTATTGTCAACCTACAAGTAAGTTCTATTATATATATATATATATATATATATTCGCAATTTTTCCTTTGCAGTTAGTTATTGTATACCAAATCTTGGTTCTTGTTGTACACGGGTGTTCTCCACCAAGTTCTTGGGTGTATATGGTAGTTTGGGTTGATTTGTGAAATGGTGGGTGTGTTCCATGTTTGCAATTATTCTTGTGTGGGGTGGGGTGGCTAATGTAGCATGGGTGTTGCCGTATATATGACATTACTCTGTGTTGGGGACCCATGTGGGTAGTTTGTGGCCTTACTTGGTAGTTCTCACTGTTTTGAGAGCTTATGTGGGGTATTTTGTTGGAACTTGACGCCCATGTAGTAGTGTGGGGGCGCATATTGTATGTTTTTGCCATGGGTGCCCCACTGACTGTTCGATACTGGCCATACTTGGCGAAGTTGAGTGTTTGGTGATAGCGGGTGGGGAAGTCTGAGTACCCATCCAACTGACACTTTGCTGGGTGGTACCTGATTATTGTTCTGACTTCCTTGCAGGCACTATGGCCCTCCGGAAGCGCCGAAACACGGCCAGCACATCTGAAGCACCGACTTGGGACGACTCCCGTTTCCTATCGGAGGAGGCGGAGAGCCGGTTTCATACGAAGGCTCCAAAGAGCTGTGTCCCTGAGGTAGTTGTTGATTGGGCAGCACTCCGGGTTGAAAACCTGGATATGTACGAAGAGCTCAGACGAAGGGGGATGGAGTTCTTGTTTGAGGAACCGGAAACGGCCAACTTAATGGTCGTCCGAGAGTTCTATGCGAACTGCCCGGAACACATGTGCCGCTCTGTGATTGTTCGTGGCAAAGTGGTGGAGGCCTCCATAGCAAAGATTCGTCATGTCTTGCAGCTGCCACAGTTCACGGGTGACATTGATTACTACCATAACTCCTCAGGGTTCGATTGGGACACTCTCATTGAGACAATCTGCGTAGGGGGACAACCGATCTGGATTAAGGAGAACATCACACTCCATTCCAGTTCCTTCACTTGGGAAGCTAAATGCTGGTTCACTATAATTTGCAGCAGATTCTTGCCCACTGGCAACACTTCGGATGTGAACAGCTTACGGGCACTGCTGGTCTAGTGCTTTGTCAACAAGCGAGACTTTGATGCGGCTAAAATTATTGGGGATGAAATGATCCTTAGGTCACCTCTGGCGAAAAGTGTGACCAAAGGATTTTACTTCCCCTCACTTGTGCCAGCTGGCACGTGTCCCCACAAACCCTCTTGATGGTTCTTTAGGTCACAGAGCACCTTTTCGAGCTTCTAAGATCACGGTCGGTAGAGATGTTACCACGCCCATCGAGATTGATGCTGATGACGACGACACAGCCCCCGTGGCACCCCCTCGGCGTTCCTACGATGGGGCTGGCCCCTCTTAGAGACCCCACGTTGGGGCGGCTTTCAGCAGGTCCCAGTCTAGCAGACCTCGGATGCCCTCGTTGGAGGAAGAGGTGGCGGATCTTCGCACCTCAGTAGATGGCCTGCACGTACGCCTTGATGCTATGTCCAGACGGCAGGCCAAGAGCGAGGGCAGGATAATGGCATAGTTCCGCGCCATTGGGAGGGCCTGCAACATGGAGCCCAATTTCATCTCCGACTCCGAGTGACCACGAGGGAAGTCTTATTACCCCCTCTTTGCACTATCTTTATTCAATGTCATAGGGACATGCCATATCTTTCTGTGTGGGGTGGGAGATTTGCTTCATTGTTGTTGTATATATGCAATTAATTGTGTTTTCGTTTTTTGTTTTGTTCATGTGAATAGTTTGTTTTAATTACGTTAGACATCACTGACTTGGCTCGACGATGGACACTTGTCGACGGGTTTCTTGAGAGTCAAAGTCGAAAAGAAAAAAAAAAGACCAAAAAGATTTTTTTATTTCTCTTTATTTTCTTTTGAGGAAGTGTAGCAACTCCCCCTTGGTTTTTATTTTGACCACGGTTCTTTTTCAAGGGTCTATATTGAACCGGGTTAGGTAGATTTTATTTTTTGGACTATTAGAACTCTCTTAGGAAAAGATGGGTAAGGACAAGAAATGCATCCCGCAGTGTACATACCTGCAAACAATCAAAACGTACTTGAGGGTGCAACGCCTAGGCTCACTTGTAGACTCTTAATCTTATGCCTTAATTTTGCACACTTCGTCTGACTTGAATGCTCACTTGAGTGTGTTGACAAACCAATTCGGAATGAGTTACATGCCAAGTGTGCGTGAGGTAGTTCATGTATTCTACGTCTGCATGTGATACCTAGAACTTGCTCTGTGTGTGTGCGAAGCGAAATAGAAGTTGTTTAGTTTTAGAGATGATATAGGCATTTCTTTGTGAAGCCTGCATAGTTATGTATCNGGAAGATCAGGGAAATAACTAAAAGTTGTAATGGTTTAAAAAAAAATGAAGGTAGGACAATGAAAATATTGGTCCTAAATACTGATTACAAGAGAAAAGAAAAAGCTAGTGCACCTAGAAAAATGGGGGGATGACTTATGAAAGAAAGTGTGGAAAGAGAAGTGGGCAGAACATGGAAATTGGGCCAAAATGTAAAGCTAATGTATTAAAAGTGCTTAGGGAGATTAGTCACTATACCATAATATACCCTACCCGTCCCTTAGCCTACATTACAACCAAATGAAGCCCCATTGATTGTAGACTGAACAACTCGATTAGTAGAGCATTACACTACGGGCAAGCTTATGGTGTATCTATGTGGCATGTGAATGTTCTTTCTTGAGAATGAGTGAATTCTTTCCATCTAAAGTTCCTTGATGTCTTTAATTTTATATGTGTGGGACTTCTCTCAAAATTCTGATGCGAGGGCATGTAATTCAGGAGGAAAAGGCAAGTCTTCACTTCTATCTAGAGTTCTTAGAGTAAGCACAAGTGTGGCATGGCATTAGAGTCTTCACTTGAGGTGTGGCCGTTGCACTGCTTGGGGTGCTCTTTTATAATGGCAGGTGTGACATAAAAAGGGTAATGCATTAGACGATTAGGCCTAAAAGTGTGGTTTAACTTGCTCGAGGACGAGCAAAACTTTAAGTGTGGGGTGTTGATAATAGGTGAATTTTACTATAATTAGGACCCTAAGGAACCACATTTTGTATCGTTTTTAATGTAAATATTGATAACAAAATGCTCTGATTAGTGCTTTTCATGCATTGCAGGTGATATATCACAAGAAAAGGACGTTGGAACATTTTTGGAGTCAATTACGGGAAAAAGGAGGCCAATCAAATAATACCCACAAAGTGCACCAAATAATAAGCAAAACCAGAGTTGAAATAGGCCTGCCGCGGTCCGGGCGCGGCCGCGGTAGGAAGCAGCCTCAGATTCAGAGAGCCTGTTTGGCCGCGGTCCTGACGTAACTGCGGTGCGACCGCGGCAGGACACGTAAAATTCAGGGACTAAAGTGCAAAACACGGGATTTTAAGCCCCAAAACCCTATATAAACTTAAGGAATTCGCCCAAGAGAGGGGGAATCAGTTTTTAAAGTGGAAAACATCAAAAGCAAGGGCAAGAGGCAAGGAGGAAAATTGGGCATCAATTTTTATTCTCCTCTTTTGTTCTTTTACCATTGACTATGAATTCTTTTGTAGTTTTTGTTATTATTATGAGTAGCTAAATACTTTAATCTAAGGTTTTGGTGGTACCCGTTGGAGATGAACTTGTTGTCATGTTAATATAGTTTTGAGTTGGTTATTAATCTCTATTTGTTCAACTACGTTTTGATTGTAGTTTGTTGAAGGGCCCTCAACTAGTTGTTCCTATTTATTATGTATCTGCTTGAGAAAGAGTGCATATTTAGGTAGTTGTTGAACAACACCACTCCCGGAGTATAGACGAGAGTCATAACCGAGGGTTTAGAGGTTGGGTTAGAGATAATATACCTCGGGTGCAATCTAAAGTGAACCGTAACGCAAATATAGCTAGCGTAGCTCGAGAGAGTGCGTCTAGTAAATTGTCATAAATGCTTGAGAAAGATTTACGATAACTGGAGAGTTCATGATTGATAGAGACAACCAAATCAAAGCTATAGGAACATACAACTAGGGAAAGAACCAACGGGGGAAACCATTACCTTAGACTTTTATTCCAATTGTTTACAACTGCTTGTTAGTTACTCTTAGTTTTATAGATTCAGTTAGCTGTAGTAGTAATCATAACACCATTTGTTATTCATAAAGTTTGAGGAGGTTGACTGATAAGAATTTAGTACTTTACAAGCTTCTTTTGATACGTTAAGTCCCTGTGGGATTCGACTCTGGGCATAATACCCCGAATTATATTTGCAACGCCCGCTTAGTCTTTTCTTAGACACAGTTGAGCGTGATCAGAAAACATGATAATCATTGTCTTTATGCAATTTATCATTTTCTAACTAATACCAGTACTGATCCTCCGTTCCTCCCAGGAAGTTAAGATCATCCATTACATGATGAACAACTAGTTCCTTTTCCATCTCTAGATCTCCTTCATCAAATGTCGAATCACCTCCGGTTCATCTTTGTGTTTGCTTGTTTGGAAGGTTGCAGACAGTTCTTGTGGAACAACAAGCCCATGGCAGCGACAATAGTACTTTGTAATCACACGAATTTGAGTATAGGGGAACCCATTGTAGTTTTTCGCCCCAAATTCACATACCTTTAGGCTTTGTAGAATGTGCGTCGCCCTCAATAATGTGCCCTACAACTTTGAGATCAGTGTCTATGTTGATAGGCTTATTTTCCAAGGTACGCAGAACACCATACCAGTAGTATCAACCAAGTCAGTGTAGCAACCTAGCATATTTTTTTCAAGGTAGGGACCGATAGTGCTAAGACGTGTTCCATGGAGATCTTTTGAACTACCTTCACACTTTTGCCTCTTTTTGAACCACTTGTTGAATGTTAGTGGCATTTTTGAAATGGATGTTCTAATGTTTATTCAAATGGTCTTTGAAATACGGATGACTTGATTCAACTTAAGCAGATGTCTTATACCTAAAAGAACCATTATCGCATGAAGCATAGCGCGCTGAAATACCACGTTATGTGTGTTGTCTTGTCGACCTGAAAAAGCTTCTTGCCTGCAAAAGCTAACTTCTAGAAAAGTTGTATTGTACCTGAAAGAATCTTTAACACGCGAAGCATATCGTGGTGAAATACTACGTTATGTGTGTTGTCTTGTCGAGCTAAAAAAATGCTCGCCTGCAAAAGCTATCTTCTGGAAAAGCTGTATTGTACTTGAAAGAATCTTTAACACGGGAAGCATAACGCGGTGAAATACTACGTTATGTGTGTTGTCTTTCCTATAAATAACTAGCGCATTTTAGTTATTATTTGCGCTTAACCAAAACAAATAGCAAAACTTTTCATATATTTTTTATTTTTCTTGCATTAACAAATGTCTGGACACAATGACGTACCAAGGTGCTATTGTGGAAAACGTGCGATTTTGAAGGCCTATTGGTCAAACAGTAATGTTGGGTGTAGGCGCTGGATAAGTCAATAATTGTTTGGACGTTGTTTACCTAGAAATACGAGTAATAATTAAACTTGTATTGTAGTTTTAAGGATACGTGATTTGATTCAATACCAATTGATAAATGACGAATTAAATAAATAAATCGAATAGTGAAAATAAATCAAACCAGTGTTGTAACAATATATCGACCTCGATTAGGAACATGCTCGAGATCAAATGCTAAGAACAATAATAAAATATAAGCAAGTAAAGAGCAACATATTTTTATTTCTCAGTGAATGTATATGATGGTTACAAATGAACAAGGTTATCCTTTATATTGCAGAGGAATCCTAAATAAGGTACAACTTTAATTTCGGAAATAAAATCCATGATTGATGTCAATAACCATTAGCGGTTCCGTTAGTCTCGAGATTCCCGTAGAGATCCATGGTTGATTACTGATATCTCGCTATTAAGTATTCGATGTCAATCATGCTTGGTCTCGATTCCCAGCGAGTGCTTCGATTTCCATGTCTTTGAACTCAAGCTCGGTACATTGTGAACTTATTCTCGAGATAATCTCTCGAGCCTATAAAATCGGACGTACTCGATTTTAACCGTATACAGATAGTCCCTGCGTTTCTTAGAATAAAATGATAAGAAATGATCTGAGCTTCGATTCCCTGTACCTCGATTGTGATGTCGTCCTCATGATGTAAGTGATGGATGTGACCGAAACATCCAGTCGGTTCGGTTCCCCAAATCATCAATGCATGTCAGCCAACGACCGACCACTAGTTCTTTTATTAAAACTCTCACCTTTCTAACTCTTCTCATTTTCCTCTTGCCACCGCTTGTTACGTTGTCGTTGTTCTCACCGGAGACACCAATTTATACCTATCTTCGACTTTCTTCACTTACACAAATGGCGAAAACCTCCAAGACTGTGCCGCAGAAAGAAAAGGCTTCATCTTCCTCTTCCTGGCTGGCTGGTGATAAAACGCCGGTAGAACCGGCCCCCCATGAATACATTCCTAGCGCATGCGTTCTAAAATTCGACTTCAAAGTCGAGAACCCCTTATCGGTACCAGGCCAATGCGAACATGTGTCGATGTACGTATGTTCGATTACGAAGATCCACATCGAACTATGAAGAAGGACTGCAAATGGGGTTCTAAGGTAGTGGTGCACATTTCTTCCCCTAAAGAGAGCATCACTACACACGTGAAGGGGTTCTTAAGTGTTTACACTTACCCCGTTACACTAAGTCCCATCGACCGCATGATTCTCGACTTCTGCAGAAGGTACGAAGTTACCCTCGGTCAGATCCACCCTTCACTATGGCGCATAGTAATCTCATGACCTCAACGAGATTCCAGTAGGCCTTTTTCCTGCTGAAATAGTGCAATTGCATCGGGAGACTAAAGAGAATGCCGCCCAGTGTGGCTGGCTCTTGCAAGAAATCTGTGTGCATTCAAGAGAAGTTGCCCGTGAGCAGGGAGAAGTTTGTTGCATTTTTTCTCCAACGAGGCCGGGGGGGTTGGAGTTTACTCTGAACCACCTTATACGCCTGTACCGACCTCAACTCTATCGAGGGCTAATTAAGCTTCAATGTCGGGCAACAAAGGCCTTATTCTCAAGCATCAACGAGGATAAGGACCGAGGTTGGATGAGCCAATTCATACGGGTGAAGACCTGTGATATAATACCGAAGGAGAAGATGTCGTTCCCTGAGGAATGGAACCTCGATCATAAGTGATTTCCCATATCTCGATTTTTCTTTTTCTTTTAACATTGTCTAATATTTACTTTCGATATGCAGCTGCCTCTTGGATGCCTTAAGCGGTGCCCAATCTCGAAGATTGGGTCCGAAATCTAGCCTCTACTTCTATTCACGTCGAACGAGCATGGCGGGATTTGGCAAAGGGCAAGTGGGAGGCCAAGAACCATGGTAAGGGGCTCCTCCTATGTATTCTGAAGAAACTTCATACTTCGTTCATTGCAAATTTTCCTTCATGCGGCTTGACCAAGGATGCCATTCTGAGGCCTTCAAGTGAAGGAGGAGAAGCCAAGTCCCCGACACCGAAGCCGAAAAAGGATAAGAAAAGAAAAAATGCCTCGCAGTCCGAAGTCCCCAAGCCCAAACCTCGAAGGGTGAGGAGAAAAAAGGCCGTTCTCTCGGCGAAGACGGTCCAAAAACTGAGAGATGAAGACGAGGAAATCGACGCTGATGGTCCAACCCAGGAAGGCCATCGAAGTCGCCGCACCTTCCGAGCTGCCTCCTGCTGCAACTAAGCCTCGTATCGAGGAGGCTTTAAAGAAAAATTCGGGCATGAATCCCGAGTCTCCATAGGTTGAGATTGTTTCTCGATCAACAACTTCTACACCGGGTGGGGCCGGTTCCGAAACTCAAAAAATTGGTTAGAGTAACATGTCAACTACCTTCGCTGCCGATCTTTTCTGACGAGAAAATAAGGAGGCCCGAGGATTGAAGACTCTCGAGATTAGCGGGGGCTCTAGCGTAGGTGATCTTTTTCGGGATTGCTTCGTAGGAGTCGATCATGCCTATGACATTAATGATGCTTCGATCCTTATGGAGGAAGCCCATCGTCTCTTTTCTCGGGTAAGTACCAATCGTTTGTTGGTTATTCTAACTTGTGATTTCTTCCTTATATAGACCTCTGCTAAGTTCCGAGCTGACCTTAGTCAGTGTGAGACCAAACTCCAAAAGGTATCGAAAGAGAGAAAAGCTCTGAAGATACTTTGTGGCCAAAATGACGAGGTCATAAAGGAACTTCAAGCAGACCTGGCCAAGGCTCGAGAAGAAGAGGTCGAATTAGATAAGCAAGTAACCATCCTTCTTATAAAGTATGGAATCAACTCGACTGTGAAAGCTAATACTTTGTTATCTCAGCTGCAGTAGAAGGTAGAAAGGATCGAGCTGCTCCGGGCAGAGATCGATCAAGTCAAGGCCGATTGTGATCGGTGGAAAGGGAGCATGGACCGCTTAGTTTGGGAAAATGAGGCAGCTTTGGCTAAACCATCCTCAGTTGAGGCCCAGCTTCAAATCATTAAAGATAAAGGCTCGACCCAGGCCAAGAGGGTCGAGGAACTTGAATCCGATCTTGCTGAGGCCAAGGCGGAGATCGCGAAGATCAAGGTCATGGAGGACAAGTCCATTGCCATGTACCAGGCTAATGCTGATGTTGTTCATACACAGCTAAGGGAGGCTTCCGACCGAGAGCAGTGGCGCAATAATTTGGCAAAGTGCCAATCCCGGAGGGAAACCCTCGAGGAAATTCATGCTTGAGGTTTTGACCTTTCCGAGGAAATTTCTCGGGCCAAAGAGCTTGAGACCAAAGCCAGGCAGCTTGCCTCCTCCTCTGATGAGGATGACAAATAAAGTAGCCGAGGCAGGTCCGAAAGTGGAGAAGATGGGGATGAGGCCGTCAAAGAAGCGGTTTCCGAGGATGTGTCTCCCGGAGCGAACTAGGCCTTTTAAAATTCTTTTTTCTTTTTTATATTTTTTGTGTAAGTCCTCGCACGTACATTGTAAGAACTTTCTATAAAAACAAGTCTTTTTTCTAGTTTGCCTTTGATTCGTGGTAGATTCTACTTTGCCTTATGAAAATTTTAATTGTTGTGATTTGAACGAACACTGCTTCGAACTTGAGTCAAACCCTTAGATTTTAAAAATGAATCCTCGAGCTAACGATATGTTCGAGATTTTGGATGGCTTTATCGATGTCATGGCTATATTATCTTCGAGAGTAAGTTCCAAACTCAGAATAAAACAACCCTTGAGTTTTCAGCAAGTGATGGGTAACCAAGTGAACCTTGGTTCGATTCGGAATGGACCTTCAAGTTTTTATTTAGCTAGACGAGGGTAAGTCCCCGAGCTCGGAAATAAATTTGAGACTTTATCTCGGGTGGCTTGACCAAATCTATAGAAGTATCATTTTTATAGCCAAGTTCGAACGAATTTTGTACTTAGTATAAAGCAAACCTTAGGTTTTGTCAAATGATGGGTAAGTTTGAGCATATAGCAATATACCACTTTAGGGGTTTATGGTGAATCTTCGAGCTATAATTGACTTTATTAGTTCAGAATAGAGGAACCCTTGGGTCCGAATCGAGTGAGAACAAGGTCTCGAACTCTAATTGTATTGTCCCCTTAGGCTCTTTAGATTGGGCCGATTCAATCTCTGAAAATGGCTATTATTTTCCCTTTTTCGGCTAAAGACTTAGTGAAAATTTCTTTATGCCTTAGCATATGCTTTTTATACTCGTTGGGTTTTCTGAGGGTCCAATGATTGGAATCCCGTTTTCTTTTTTTTGGTGTCTCAATGTGTTTGTGTTAAGATAGTTTGATACCCCTTGAGGTTTTTCGAAGGCTGATATTATCGAAGCCTTTTAGCTATTTGAGGGTTGATTTTATCGAAGCCCTTTTTCAATTGCTTTGCCTAGGGTAGCCTTTTTATTTGAAGGAAATTTGTTTTTGCGAAATTTGGACGTCTCTGAGCCGCGTTATTTTTGTTGTAGCCTTTAATATGGCCGTAGAATTCGGGTATGTCTCTTGGACTTATTTCCCGATAACATTTCTAACTTGTTCGAAATGTTAGTCCTCGAGTATGATGGCCTTGGCCTATATATCGAGGGGTGCCTCTTTGAGGTATTGTGACTTCGAATTTAGGTAACTCGAGTACGCAGTCCTCGAGTGTTCTAAGTATGTTTGTACTTGGTTGTCGATCCATTTTTCACAAGTATTGGTTTTGCACAATAGACCAGAATCGTAAGTATTTGATTTGTATAATAGAGAATTTGATTCAAGACATGAGATAATCGATAAAGAGAGAATTCTTATTGAATAATTTATACATGCGTACATGTCTTGTCGTTGGGACTCGACTAATCTATATGGACACGGTTCATTTGACTGTTTGGCCAATTACAAAACTTTTCCTATCGAGACACATTGACACGAGGTACATTTCTCGAACACATAACATCCGAGGGTGATGCCGCTCGATATTCGAGGTTGATTGCAAAGAAGCCTTGGATACTGTTGAATTCTCCTCAGGTAGCACATAATTGTTTCCTCGTTATAAACCTTGCCGGAAAAACCTATTTGGGATAAAAACCGAACTAAGGGAAAAAGAGTGCAACACGTATTTTAAAACATGAGGTCTCGATGTCTTTGGTCGGGCTCTTGCAATGAGTTAGTTCTAAATATGAATATAAACAAAAGAAAAGGGAAAGTCATACCTTAGAAATAGTATCTCTTAAGAAGTGATATGTTCCAGTTATTCGACAGTGGTTCGCCGTTCATCGTTCCGAGTTTGTAAGATCCTTTTCCTACTATGTCGAGTATTTGGTAGGGTATTTCCCAATTAGGGCCGAGTTTCCCTTCATTAGGATCTCGAGTGTTGATGGTGACTTTTCTTAGGACTAAGTCCCCGACTCTGAAGTGGCGATGGTTGGTTCTCCTATTGTAGTACCTTTCAATTCGTTGCTTTTGTGCAGCCATTCGAACGAGTGCATCTTCTCGTTTTTCATCTAACAACTCGAGACTAGTATGCCTCGCGATTTGATTCTTCTGTTGCGTGTCGAAACCTAGCGCTGGGCTCTCCGACTTCGACCGGTATCAAGGCTTCGAAGCCATACACTAAGGAAAACGGAGTTGCTCCTGTACTGGACTTCGATGTCGTCCGATATGCCCATAGGACCTCGGGTAATATTTTCTTCCACTTCCCTTTAGCTTCGTTTAGCCTTTTCTTCAAGTTTTGGATGATAGTCTTGTTCGTTGACTCGGTGTTGATACCCAATTTTTCCCATAAATAGTATTAAAATGCATATATATTTTTAAAATAATGCATGAGCATCAATTCGTTTTTTCCATAATTTTCTATAATATTAAAGGATTTTTAATCAATTTATTCCATCATCTTATTACCTAAATAATTACTGATTGCATCACAAATACTTTTATAATAATTTTGTTGCTTAATTTTTATCATTTATATTTGTAGTAAGCTTTAATTACTTTATGCATAATTATATTTACATCTTTAGGTTATAATTGCAATAACTTTGCAATAATAGCCCATGCATGCATAATTACTTTATTTTACTCGAAAATGACTTTTTTATATTTTTATAATATCAAGTAATTATTTTAAATCATTTTCATACACAAATAGATTTTTTTATCATTTATTAACTATTTTTATAAATTATTTTATCAATTTAAGTGGGTATTTAAATATGACCTCTTTTAGTTGAATTTTCGGACCCGAGCCCAATAATAAAACTAACCCATTACCCTAACTCAGCCCCATTATTATACCCATAACCCAATCCCAACAACCCAATTGTTATAACCCACCCCAACCCAGATTTAATCCTGGCCGTTGATCTAGAGATCAACGGTCCAGGATTCACCTTCCATTTTTAATTAAACAAACCTCCTAAACCCTACACCATTTTTCAAAACCCGCCGCCCTTCGATCCCTTTCCTCCCTCTCTTCTATCTCACCCCCCTTTCTAACCCTAGCCCGCCGTCACTAATATTTCTTGATTCATGGAGCTTTTCTTCGATTCCACGCCTTATCCGGCCCGCCGTTACTAATATTTCTTGATTCATGGAGCCTTTCTTCGATTCCACGCCTTATTCGGCCTCATATCTCTACTGGTGTTGTGATTCTCATGCTACTTGAGGATAATCTCAAGATTCGAACAAGATTTGGTTCGAATCTCTTCATCTTCTCGATTAATCCGTCTATATTCACCCATATGTCTGTGAGTACTACCACTTTCGTGTTTTTATGGTTTCAAATCTCTGGTTCAAACCAGATTTGATTCACCTTTGTTCTATTACGAAGAAGGATTGGGGGTACGTCAGATAAGAAGAGCGACCCAAAAATGGAAAGAAGAGTATGAGGGGAAGCGACTCACCGATAATAAGAAGAACTCACATTCTCGTCCTGACAGATGACCAACCTGTTAAGGCATCTTTATCAATGACCATCCTCAAATAATAACAGATTCGAAATTGTAACCAAGCATCGCCCATTTCTGGTTACATTCGTTTAGATCTCTTCTCTGGGGATCAGAGGAAGAAGAAGCATTGGCAGCATTGAGGAATTTGTTCTTGGAAGAGGATGATATAGACTGTTGTCTGATCGTCGAGGATGAGAAGGAGGAAGGACCTACTATCCAAGCTGTGGAGAAAGGAGAATTCCTCAAGAACTGGACTGTTAGACTATCAAGGGCCCGACGAGTCCCAGGGCAGCAAGGCTGAATATCATTGTTTACTTTTTCTGGAAAAAAATGATTTTCACTTTTGCATTTTTGTTTTAAATAATACTTTAAATGTTCCCAAAACGTTATTTGAATTATTGAAAATCATTTTGTTTGATGCTTTAAATGGCTCGATGTTTTATTATTACTACTTTTCTCTCATGTTTTTATCCCTACAACATTACTATTTCCTATTTTGATGAACCGGCAACTGTGACATGTAATGAGACGACGCAACAAAAGGACATTGATTCAGAAGATGATGATGTAATACCTGAGGAGATTATCAGAGAAGTAGAGGATTTTGATAACAAGCCCAAGTCCAACCTGGACGAAACTGAGATAGTCAACTTGGGAGATTCTGAAACCGTCAAGGAAACCCGCACATAAGCATCCATTTGTTACCGTCAGAGAAAGAGGAATACACTCGGTTCCTGAAAGAATATGAGGATCTTTGCATGGTCATGAACTCCAGTCCTTTGTAGATTTCTTCGCAGGTTACCATCAGATCTAGATGGACGAGGAAGACGTCGAGAAAACAGCCTTCATTACACCATGAGGAGTGTACTGCTACAAGATGATGTCATTCGGTCTAAAGAATGCTGGGGCCACCTACTTGAGGGACATGACAACTATTTTTCATGACATGATACGTAAAGATATAGAGGCATATGTGGATGATGTCATCGTTAAATCCAAGAAGGCCATATATCACATAGCTGACTTGAGAAAGCTCTTTGACCGGCTGCGGAAGTACAACCTGAAGCTAAATGCCGCAAGTGTGCATTCGGGGTTCCTGCCGGAAAGGCTGTTGGCATTTATTGTCAGTCGCCGGGGAATAGAATTGGATCCATCAAAGATCAAAGCCATCCAAGAATTACCACCACCAAAAAGAAAGAAAGATGTGATGAGTTTCCTGGGACGCCTCAGCTATATCAGTCGTTTCATAGCACAATCCATAGTAATATGTGAGTCGATTTTCAAGATGCTGAAGGACGCTGCAAGCGGTTAGACCGAGGATTGTCAAAAGGCTTTTGACAGAATCAAGGAATACCTGTCCACACCACCAGTCTTAGTCCCGCCGAAGCCCGGTAGACCACTGCTACTCTACCTTACAGTGTTAGATGGAGTTTTTGGTTGTGTTCTAGGGCAGCATGACAAGAGAGGAAGAAAGGAACAAGCCATCTATTACTTGAGTAAGAAATTCACTCCTTATGAAGCACGGTACTCTCTGCTAGAACGCACTTGTTGCGCTCTAACCTGGATAGCTCAGAAGTTAAGGCACTACTTCTGTGCTTATACGACATATCTCATATGAAGAACGGATCCCCTGAAGTACATCCTTCAGAAACCCATGCCCACTGGGAAGCTGGCCAAGTGGAAAATCTTGCTGAGTGAGTTCGACATCATCTATGTAACTCAGAAAGCAGTCAAAGGACAAGCATTGGCAGACCACCTTGCTGAAAATCCTATGGGAGGAGAATACGAACCCTTGAAGACGTATTTTCCTGATGAAGAGGTATCATTCGTAGGAGAAGACATCGTTGCAGCCTACGATGGTTGGAGAATGTTTTTCGACGGGGCGATAAATTTCAAAGGGGTCAGCATCGGAGCCGTTTTGGTATCAGAAACTAGTCAACATTATCCAGTGTCTGCAAAATTCAGATTCCCATGCACTAACAACATGGTGGAATATAAAGCTTGCATATTAGGGCTCAACCTGGCTGTTGATATGAACATTCAGGAACTACTGGTGATCGGGGATTCAGATCTGCTTGTGCACCAGGTACAAGGAGAGTGGGCTATCAAGAATTCCAAGATAATGCCATATCTGCATCATGTACAGGAAATGAAGAAGAGGTTCACAAAGATAGAGTTCCGGCATGTCCCTAGGATTCAGAATGAATTTGCAGACGCACTGGACACCTTGTCATCAATGATACAACATCCAGAAAAGAATTTCATCGATCCCATTCCGGTAAGGATCCATAATCAGCCGGCATATTGTTCTCATGTTGAAGAGGAAACGGATGGAAAACCCTGGTTCCACGACATCAAAGAGTATTTGGAAAAAGGAGAATACCTGGAGCATGCAAACCGTACTCAGAAACACACGCTTCGAAGGTTGTCCAATCACTTCTTCCAAAGCGGAGGAACCCTATACAGAAGAACTCCTGATCTGGGATTGCTATGGTATGCTGACGCAAATGAGGCTTCTAATTGCTCGAGGAGATACATGCCGAAACATGCGGCCCACACATGAATGGTTTTGTCTTGGCCAAAAATATACTCAAGGCCGACTACTTTTGGATGACCATGGAGACAGACTGCATCTGGTATGTCCAGAAGTGCTATCAGTGTCAGATACATGCAGACATGATATGAGTGCCGCCGAACGGGCTTAATGCAACAAGCTCACCTTGGCCCTTTTTTGCTTGGGGAATGGATGTCATTGGTCCAATCGAGCCTACCGCCTCAAACGGGCACCGATTTATTTTAGTGGCCATCAACTACTTCACTAAATGGGTTGAAGCTGCATATTACAAAGCTGTGACCAAGAAGGTCATTGCGGATTTTGTTCGCGATCAAATTATTTGTCGATTTCGGGTTCCAGAGTCAATCATCACTGACAATGACGCGAATCTCAATAGTGATATGACGAAATCCATGAGCGAAACTTTCAAAATCAAGCACAAGATTTCCACAGCATACATGCCTCAAATGAATAGAGCCGTGGAAGCTGCCAACACAAACATCAAGAAAATACTAAGGAAAATGGTGAAAAATCACAAGAAATGGCACGAGAAGCTACCATTTGCCTTATTGGGATACCATACCACAGTCCGCACATCAACCGGGGCAAGCCCCTATTTGCTAGTTTATGGTACTGAAGCTGTCATTACCGCCGAGGTGGATATTCCTTCCTTGAGAATCATACAAGAAGCCGAACTCAGTGACGCAGAATGAATAAAGAGCCATTATAAGCAACTAGCCCTTATAGACAGAAAAAGGATGAATGTAGTATGTCATGGTCAACTTTATCAGAACAGAATGTCCAGAGCCTTCAGCAAACGAGTCAAGCCAAGATAGTTCGCATCGGGGCAACTGGTGTTGAAAAAGATCTTTCCACATCAAGATGAAGCCAATGAAATTTTTTATCCCAACTGGCAAGGTCCCTACATGGTTCACATAGTACTGACATGAGGAGCACTCATACTCGTAGAGATGGACAGAGAAATTTGGCTAAAGCCAATCAACTTAGAAGCAGTCAAAAGATATTATGTGTAAATCATTTTTACGTTCCCCTACATAATGTAAATTGAACTACGCTCGACTTAATTCCCGTTTAAGAGGGGATACGTAGGCAGCCCTGTGGGTTCGGCCACAATTCATTAAAATTTCTCTTTCCCCCACAATCAGAAACTGGGGAAGAATTTTGAGAAGGACCCTCACATTTCTGAAGTAAGTTCAGCCAACCGCAACGTATGGAGCAACCAGAAAGTTCATCTAGTTAACTGGGGCAGAATTTTGAGAAGGACCCTCAAAATTCTACGGCAAAAGAGGTCGCAATGTCTCTGATTGTGTCACAGTTACTGGTTCATCTAAATAATTTCTAAACTATATACTACTATATCTTTGAAAATATGCACACTTGCTTTTGAAAAAGAAAATTTGCTTTAGCAAACGCTACCCTAATAGCTTGAATATGATATTCATACAGAGCGGAACAAATCGAGCAAGCAAAGGCCGGAACCAACCTTCCCCAGCAAAACTCACGAATTTTCTTTGGATGCTGGACCATATCATCATGATAAACACCATTGCAATGACACAACCACTATGCACGAAACACATTTTCAGCTAAGAATACTTTTCTCTTACTCTTCCTTTTACATGAGACTAAGATCTGTCTCCACCTTGCATGAGGCTAAGCCCTCCCTCCCTATTTGCATAAGGCTAAGCGTTGCCTTCTCTTTGCATGCGACTAAGCTCTGTATCAATCTTGCATGAGTCTAAGCCCTGCCTCCCCATTTGCATAAGGCTAAGAACTGCCTTCTATTTGCATGAGGCTAAGCCCTGCCTCCCCATTTGCATGAGGCTAAGCACTTCCTTCTATTTGCATGAGACTAAGCCTTGGCTCAGTCCTGCATGAAGCTGAGCCCTGCCTCTCCACTTGCATAAGGCTAAGCACTGCCTTCTATTTGCATGGGACTAAGCCCTGTCCTGAATCTTGCATGAGGCTAAGCCCTGCCTCCCTACTTGCATAAGGCTAAGCACTGCCTTCTCTTTACATGGGACTAAGTATTGTCCCGAATCTTGCATAAGGCTAAGCCCTGCCTCCTATTTGCATAAGGATAAGCACCGCCTTCTCTTTGCATGGGAATAAGAAATTTCCCGAATCTTGCATGAGGCTAAGCGCTGCCTCCCTATTTGCATAAGGCTAAGCACTGCTTTGTATTTGCATGGGACTAAGCACTGCTTCGAATCTCGCGCGAGACTAAGCACTGTCTCTCTTGCATTATTCTCTTCTCCCGGGCTAAGCTCTGCCCTCGACTTCACACAAGACTAAGCCCTGTCTTGTCGCTTCTAGAACCATGCCTATGCACCTCATGGGCTGAAATATAGCCAACTGGTCCAAAGGTGTCATAGTATGAAGGCACCATCTTCATAGCCGGAAGATACCATGCCATGGCCTGAGGATCTCTTAATATTGCACATCATTATTCAAAGGCGTCATGGTTCGGAGGACCATCTTCATGGACCGAGAACATCATTTCATGGCCTGCGAATCCCTTACTGCATAATTCATGGCCCAGAACGTCATGGTCTAAGGACGTCATCCTAAACCGTCAAAAGATAGTTTTCATAGTCTGAAGGGAATTTGCATCCTGTCTAAATTTACGCAATAATTTATACATATGTGCTCGCAGTATACTTTTGTAGATTTGTAGGTTACCCAATGAGTAATCTTTATCCCAACAGGAGCAATCCCGCTCCAGTTCCTTCAGACTACTTCAAACCTGACCGCTCACCATAACCGTTTCATCTATTCAAACCTTGATTCCGCCCTTGCGACAATTTCATCGGTTTATTCCGCCGGTGGATCCAGAACTACACATGGCCAAATTCCTGTAAAATTAGGGATATGTAGGCATCTCGGAAGCCAGAGTGCGGCCGATTTCTCTCAAATCACCCTATTCGGTCAAAATTGGCCATCATATCTTTACCGGACAAGTCTTTCATCCTTCCCGGGTAAAGAAGGGCAGCTGTTGATACCCAATATTTCCCATATATAGTTTTAAAATGCATATATATTTTCAAAATAATGCATGAGCATCAATTAGTATTTTTCCATAATTTTCTTTAATCTTAAAGGATTTTTAATTAATTTAATCCATCATCTTATTACCTAAATAATTACTGATTGCATCACAAATAATTTTATAATAATTTTGTTGCTTAATTTTTATCATTTATATTTGTATTAAGCTTTACTTACTTTATGCATAATTATATTTACATCTTTAGGTTATAATTGCAATAACTTTGCAATAATTACTTTATTTTACACGAAAATGATTTTTTATATTTTTATAATATCAAGTAATTATTTTAAATTATTTTCATACATAAATAGAATTTTGTATTGTTTATTAACTATTTTTATAAATTATTTTATCATTTAAGTGCGCATTTAAAATATGGCCTCTTTTAATTGAATTTTCGGACCCTAGCCCAATAATTAAACTAACCCAGCCCAATTATTATACCCATAACCCAAATCCAAAAACCCAATTGTTATAACCCGCCCCAACCCAGATTTAATCCTGGCTGTTTATATCAGAAGATCAACGGTCCATGATTCACCTTCCATTTTTAATTAAACAAACCTCCTAAACCCTACCCCATTTTTCAAAACCCGCCGCCCTTCGATCCCTTTCCTCCCTCTCTTCTCTCTCACCCCCTTTCTAACCCTTGCCCGCCGTCACTAATATTCCTTATTCATGGAGCTTTTCTTCGATTCCACGCCTTATCCGACCTCATATCTCTACTGGTGTTGTGATTCTCATGCTACTTGAGAATAATCTCAAGATTCGAACCAGATTTAGTTCGAATCTCTCCATATTCTCGATGAATCCGTCTACATTCACCCCTATGTCTGTGAGTACTACCACTTTCGTGTTTTTTTGGTTTCAAATCTCTAGTTCAAACCAGATTTGAGTCACCTCTGTTCTATTTTCATAAACCTAGCTATTTCTAGTTAAATCCGTTTAGATCTGTTTATATATGAAGCGGTTTTAAGTTTGTTTGATATTTTTTCTTTAAGATTTTCTATTTTTACTATTATTGTTAACCGATTTCATTTTTTCCTAAAATCTAGGGTTTTGATTTCTTTAGGGATTTTTGCAAAAAATGTTTAAATGTTTAACTCCGGTTTTCTTCTTTACTTTTTCGACCGATTTTGCTTGAGTTTCGTCTCCATGTCTTTATGCCTTAGGGTTTTCAATTATTCGAATGTTTGTTATAATATTTGCGCGTTTACCTTGGCTCTTTCAATTAAAGTTATTAATTGATTTACTTGCATAATTAGGGTTTGAAATTGTGCTTTCCTTAATACCGATATTTCCTTATCAGATTTTTACCTATTCTTTCCTTATGCGTGATTAATAATTGGTAATACTTTCCTTAATTCCCTTACTGGCCAGATTTTTGTGCTTTGATTATTAGAGCTGACTTATAATTGATCTTTGAACTTACCTCTTACCTTATTTAACCTTATTCCTGTCTGCTGATTTATTCCGTGTAGGATTCTTCTTACTTTTAGTAATACTTACGTGATTCTGTCTTATTAATTGATTTTTGTTAACCCTAATTGATTGATTAATTGATTTTTCATACCTTATTTGTGTGTCATTAGTTTCATACCTTATTTGGTTTTACTCTATTGTATGCTATAAAAGCCTTTCATTGTTCTGATTTCAAACACACTATGAGACTTACACTGAGACTCTTACACTCTCATACACGCTTTTACAACCTCTTCACTTTCAACTTAAAAACTCTCAGGCTTTCTTTTTTTCTCAAAGAACTTAAGTTCTCTCTTTGTGTTGCTGTTCTGATTTCTGCACTGTTTAGCCGGATGGGACTTCCTGGATCTAAATTATCATTACACTCATGTTTACTTTCTTCTTAACTGGTATGTTTTAACTCCTGTTATCCTATATTTTGTTCTATGTGCTTTTATTTCCAACCCCATCATGCTTCTGTGTGATGTATGATTCCTGTTTACTTCTTTCTCAACTGGCATGTTTCAGTTCATGTTTACTTCTGGAGACTAAACTGCTTTCTAAAACTTTCCCCTTACTTTTTATATAATGGTTTTCAAACTTCAACTCTTAGTTATCTAGGTTCCTACCACCCCTAGTGTGAGCACTGCCTAGGGTCCTTGAGACTCATCCGAACTCTGACACATTGAGGCTGGTCTTCCAATCTTTTACAAACTATTTCTTTTAGTAAGGTTCTGGTGTGAGCATTTCCTGGGGTCCCTGAGGCCCTTGGGAACTTCAGATCTGCTTTGCTTGAAGGCCTGGTTCTTAGGTTATATTGGGCCTATTAAGGCTCCCTATAGTGTAATAAATTTTGTTATGTAATTTATTCATTATTGGGTTGTAATAATATAATAATCTCTGTTATAAACAGATCCGGGGTTACTAGTAAAAGTTGGAGGGAGGGGGGGGGGGTTTCTTATATCTTTGCTTAAAAACTCGGGTAGAAATTCTGCCTGTAGGTCTATTGTATTGATTATGTGAATGCTACTACTAGTCTTGAGATCCTTCATATATGATATTTTTCTGACTATTTGTGACTCTGAATTTTCATATTTTTTGGCATACTAGAGACACTACCTATAGGTCTTTTGTTAATTCCGCATTAGAATCCATGTTCATAAGATCTGCGTGCATTTCCAATCTCAACGTGCATTAGTGATCATGTATATAGGATCACATTCGTGTGAATTAATAAACTTTCTTGGTAATTTGTTAAAAAACTTCTGCCCACACGTGATTAATAGATTTCATGCCTATAGGAATAAAAGTCAGCATTCAACTTAGATATCATGCATATAGGATATAAAAACAAGCGGTTCCAATTTAGATACCATGCCTATAGGGTAAAACCAGTTGGTAAACATAGAAATCACGTTGTAATCGGGTTCAACACTTAGAAATCATGCCTATAGGAGTTAATTAATTATGCAAATTAGAAAGCATGCCTATATGATCTAAAGAGATAAAAACATGTATGTTAAAATCAGTAACTCATTTATAAACCATGTTATAGGTCTTTCTAACCTATAGATATCATGCTTATAGGGTCCTGTTAATCAGCTATGAGTTTGATCGATTCGGGGTTATCGCCTAGGCAAATTGTAGGGTTACTAAGAATTCTGGGCCTAACAATTGTGATATCTTGTTGTCTGAAATGTGTCCAGATTCAAAACTTAATCAAGTTAGTAGGCAAGCAAGTAGGTCCCAATGCTCGTTTTAATAAACTGCTTTCTTACATTCTGTTTATGCCCATCTAGATATCTTGCCTATAGGATCCTACATTAATAAAATTTGCTTATTGAACTGCGTGCATCTGTTGTCTACTTGTGGATGTTAAAATGAGCCCTTATTTGCTCCTTACATGATAGTCCTATCTGAATTTTTTTGTCGCCTAGAATTTTCTCATTTTAAGCAACATAAATCAGTCTTGAACTACCCTAAATAGAGGTCCTAAATACCTCCAGGACCATAGGTAAGGGACGGGTAGTGCATGCATAGGGCACGAGTTTGAAGCTACTAGAACGCTTAGGTAATAATTGGAAGATAGTAATTGGGTAGTAAAAGGAGATGATGACCCGTGCGCTAATATTATGTGTAGCAGCCCAACTTGGGGAAAGTTACCAAGTATTGCATGGAAATGATCCTATAGGCTAAAAACCCAAGGACCCCTTTAATCTTGCTGGAAATAATGCACATTTGTCTAAATTGCTTTATTTTCCTTTAAGACTAATTCGCTTAATTAAGTTCGACCGGGACCCACCGTTGTGGACCTCAAGGGGTGCCTAACACCCCCCTCAAGGTAATTTCGAGCCCTTACCCGATCTCTGTGATGCAAACTAGTTTCATGAGTTAACTGGTCTAGGTTCCCTAAAGCACCTTAATCCGTTAGGTGGCGACTCTTTAAATCTCATGCCCCATTCCAAAAGGAAGGGAGTTGTCTCAGAAATGTCGAAACCCGATTCCATGAGAAAAAAAAGGGGCACGACACTCGGCTTGTCCGTTCCCACTAGGGTGATACGGTGTTGATAATATCCTCTTTATTTTATGATCTCCGAGGAATGTCGTCACCTTGCTGCCGATTAACTGTTTTCCATTGTCACCTACTATTTATACAGGTATCCCTAATCAACATGCTTTGTGGTCCCATATGAAATCTACCACTTCTTTTTCCCTAACCTTTTCGAAGGCCGATGATTTAACCCACTTAGAGAAATAGTCAGTCATAAATAAAATGAACTTAGCTTTACCTGGGGCCGATGACAGAGGGTCGACGATATCCGTTCCTCATTTCATAAATAGCCATGGGGATAGGACCGAGTGAAGTTGTTCGTCGGGCTGGTGGATCATTGGTGCAAACCTTTGGCATTTGTCGCACTTTCTAATGAACTCCTTAGAGTCTCTTTCCATTCTATCCCAATAATATCTTGCTCTGACGACCTTTCGAACTAGTGACTCGGCGCCAGAATGGTTCCCACAAGTGCCTTCTTGGATTTCTCGCAGAACATAGTCAGTATCTCCCGGTCCCAAGCATACTGCCAATGACCATCAAACGTCCTTCTGTATAATATTCTGTCTTCATCTAATGTGAAATGAGCGGCTTTAGTCCGTAAGGCCCTCGATTCTTTGGGATCCGATGGAAGCTTTCCGTTCTTCAAGTACTCGATATACTTATTTCTCCAGACCTAGGTTAAGCTTGTAGAATTTATTTCTGCATATCCTTCCTCTATCACGGACCTCAAGAGATGGACGATAGTCCCCGAGCTGATCTTATCTTCTTTGACCGATGATCCCAAATTGGCAAGTGCGTCAGCCTTAGTGTTTTGTTCTTGAGGTACATGTTGCAGAGTCCACTCTTTAAAACGGCTCAAGGTTACCTGCAATTTGTCTAAGTACCTTTGCATCCTATCCTCTCTAACTTCGAAGGTTTCCGTTTACCTAGTTCACTTCCAGTAGAGAGTCGCATTTAGCTTCAATGACCTCCGCTCCCAAGCTTTTAGCTAGCTCGAGACCTGCAATCATGGACTTATACTCGGCCTCGTTGTTAGTTGATTTGGAAGTTTTAATGGATTATCTAATCATACTACCCGTGGGAGGTTTCAAAACAATGCCGAGCCCAAACCCTTTCACATTTGAGGCATCGTCCATAAAGTGGATCCATACCCCCGATGATGTACCTGATTTTAATAGAAGCTCTTTTTCCACTTTAGGTATGAGGGTTGGCGTAAAATCGGCCACAAAGTCTGCCAAAATTTGAGACTTGATGGCCGTTCGGGGTTGATATTCGATATCGTACCTGCTAAGTTTGACGGCCCATTTGGACAACCGTCCCGATAATTCGGGCTTATGCAAAACATTGCGGAGTGGGTAAGTGGTTATCACACATATGGGGTGACATTGGAAATATGGATTTAATTTTCTAGATGCGCTTATTAATGCAAGTGCCAATTTCTCTAAGTCTGGATACCTAGTTTCAACATCTATTAAGGTTCGACTTACGTAATAAATAGGAAACTACGTACCTTCCTCTTCTTGAACTAGGACACCACTTATCGCGATCCCGGACACCGCCAAGTATAGGTAAAGCTTCTCATCTGTCTTCAGAGTGTGAAGCATAGGTGGGCTCGATAAGTACCGCTTCAATTCTTCCAATGCTTGTTGACATTTCGGGGTCGAAGCGAAACCATTTTTCTTTTTGAGTAAAGAGAAAAACGTGTGGCTCCGATCCGATGACCTCGAGATGAACCGATCCAAAGTAGCTATCCGTCTAGTTAGGCTCTGTACAACTTTTACATTATCTACGACGGTGATGTTCTCGATGACCTTAATATTATCGGGATTGGTTTTGATACCACGATTTGATACCATGAAGTCGAGGAATTTTCCTGAGCCGACCCCGATAGCACATTTCTCGGGATTGAGCTTCATGTTGTACTTCCTCAAGATTTCAAATGTTTCATGCAAATGAGTCAAATGGTCCTCTGCGCAAAGGGACTTAACTAACATGTCGTTAATGTAAAATTCCATTGATTTACCTATTTGTTCTTCGAACATTTTTTTAACTAGGCGTTGATATGTAGTTCCTGCATTTTTTAGCACGAAGGGCATTACATTATAGCAAAAGGTCCCATATTTAGTGATAAAAGAAGTATTTTCTTGGTCTTCTGGGTCCATTTGGATTTGATTGTACCTAGAATAGGTGTCGAGAAAAGTAAGGATCTCGTGGACGGCCGTGGCATCGATCATGCAATCAATGTTAGGCCGTGAAAAGATTCTTTCGGACATGCTTTGTTCAGGTCCTTATAGTCTACACACATTCTAAGTTTGTTCCCCTTTTTGGGGACTACGACTACATTAGCTAACAATTCGGGATATTTTACTTCCCGAATGGATCCTATTTTGAGAAGTTTGGTTACCTCGTCCTTTATGAAGGCGTGCTTTACCTCGGACTGGGGTCTTCTCTTTTGCTTTATCGATCTGAACTTGGGATCCAGGTTCAATCGATGAGTTGTCTCCGGTGGGATCCCTGTAATGTCTAAACGGGACCATGCAAAGCAGTTCATGTTATCAATAAGAAATTGAATGAGTTTTTTCCTGAGTTCGGGGGTCAACCCCATTCCCAGATATACCTTTCGTTCGAGCAGCTACTCGATTAGTATCACCTGTTCCAGCTCCTTGACCGTTGACTTGGTTAAATCTGTTTCTTCGGGAACAACGAAAGTTTGAGGAGTAAGAAAATCTTCTTCTTCTTCTTCGTCCACTACCTGTTTATCCGATTCGGTCGGGGCTGGGGACGGTGATTTCTATTTGGCCGTCTTCTTATCTTTGGTGCTCGATTTTTCTGAAGTCGAAGGTGTTGATATCGACTTCACCTCATCGACCGCCAACATTTCCTTTGCAATGTGTTGTTCCCCGTAAATCATTTTCACACCATCCATCATCGGGAACTTCATCATTTGGTGAAGGGTCGATGATACTGACCTCATGTTGTGGATCCAAGGCCTCCCGAGCAATGGATTATATCTCATGTCGCCTTCGGTGACATCGAATTTTTTTATCTTAGATGGTTCCGGCCACGTTTACTGGTAGGATTATCTCCCCATTTGTTGTTTTACTAGCCGTGTTGAAGCCGTTTAGGGATGCAGGTACAATTTGGTTCTGTAGGCCGAGCTGTTCTACGACCCTAAATCTGATGATGTTTGATAAGCTACCTGGATCCACTAGAACACATTTAACTTGAACTTTATTCAACAAAATAGAAATTACCAGGGCGTCGTTATGCGGCTGAGAATTGCCTTCCGCTTCTTCGTCATTGAATGATAAAGTGCCTTCGGTCACATAGTCTCGAGTCCGTTTCTCTCTGGTGATAGAAACCTTAGTGCGTTTTAATATAGGTTCTTGAGGGATGTCGACCCCGCCAACGATCATGTGAATAACATGCTGAGGTTCTTCTTGTTCATTCTTTCTGTTGGTATCTCTTTCTTTGAAGTGATTTTTAGCTCCATCACTGAGGAACTCTTGAACATGGCCTTCGTTGAATAGTCGAGCTACCTTGTCCCTCAGCTGCCTGCAGTCTTCGGTCCTATGGCCATGTGTGCCATGATACTTACACATTAGATTTGGATTTCTTTAAGAAGGACCAGTCTGTATCGGTCTGGGCCACCTAGTGTCTTTGATCCTTTCGATAGCCGAACAATCCCCGATGCGTCGACACTGAAATTGTACTCCGATAGCCGAGAGCTTCCGTGGGATCTGCATATTTATCGAAGCCAGTTTTACTCATAAGTCCCCGAGAGTTTTGCCCTCGATCACTTTTTTTATAGTTCCAGGCAGAATTGCGTCCCGGACCGTTATTCCTGCGATCTGCAATATATGGCTGGTACCAATCTCTATTCGAACTTGATTCTCTATCAACATCCCCCTGATTTTTACTTGTTGATCGGTTTGGATGTACTGAGACTGAAGGGGCTCATAATTGGTCGTCTTCGACCCTGATCTTTAACTGATATCGGTTGTGACCATCAACCCTAGTCACATCTAGGTACTCAATCAAATTTATTTCAACTGACGTGATGCTATCCAACTCCGTTCATTCAAACCTTGGTGAAATCCTGAACGACCCAATCATCAGTGACTGGTGGCAACTCCATGCGTTCCATTTGGAATTGAGATACGAACTCCCTTAGCATCTCGTTATCCCTCTGTTTCACTTTGAAGAGGTCTGATTTTCTTGTTGCAACCTTTATGGACCCGACATGTGCTTTTACGAATGAATCCGCCAACAGGCAAATGAACCGATCGAGTTCGGCGGCAAGTTGTGGTACCAAATCATAGCTCCCTTCGACAGGGTCTCTCCCAATTTCTTAAGCAATACAGACTCGATTTCGTCATCCTCCAAGTCATTACGTGTAATGGCGTTTGTGTAATAAGTAATGTGCTCATTGGGGTCTGAGGTCCAGTTGTATTTAGGTATGTCAGGCATACGGAACTTCTTTGGGGTGGGATTTGGAGCCGCACTCGGAGGGAATGGTTTCTGCACAAACTTATTTGAATCCATTCCTTTCAATATTGGTGGTGCCCCTGGTATTTGGTCAACTCGGGAGTTGTAAGTTTCCACCTTCTAATCATTGGCTTTAATTTTTGTCACGACCCAAACCGATGGGCCGCGGCGGGTGCCCGAATCCTACATGTCGAACATCCTTAATCATGCGTTTAAGATATAAACATGAATAACATACGTGAGGGAACCTGTCCAAAAGACATATATACATATACATGCGGAATACAATGGGGGCGAGCCGGCAAGGCTGCTATAGACAATTATATGCCCAAACCTGGAAGCCGATAAGGCCACATACTATCCAACTATACATAACTATCTACAGACCTCTAACAGAATATACAACTGTACAAGGACGGGACTGGCTCCGTCATACCCCTATATGTAAACAAACCTATCATACCAAAATCCAAAGCACCTCCGGATAAAATGGAGCACACCAACTCTCTCTGACCACAGATCCTAAGAAGGGGGACCGTCTTCTTGCCTACCTGTACCTGCGGGCATGAACGCAGGACCCAGGAAATAGGGCGTCAGTACGAATAATGTACTGAGTATGTAAGGAATGAAAATCAATACATAGAAGACGTAGATGAAACACGGAATAAAAAATTCCGCCTGTAAGTCTAAATAACTTGTACATCCTGAAACATTTATAATGTCATGCACATACGTAAAACTATCGTGTCATGCATGGTTATAGGTATACATAACATCATCAAGCCTCTGAGGGCATCCCATCATATCATTTCGGCCACTGTGGGCAAAATCATCAACATATACCAACTGATCAGGTGGTGGTGCGTATATAAAGCCGTAACCTTTTCCCATATCCCATATACATATATCTATATATATACGCGTATATAATTCCATCCGGTCATGGGTCAATGTAAATGAATGCAATGCATGATAAGTACGTCGATAAAATCTTTCGGAGTGTCATAAGACCATTATGCCTCTGATTAATATCATGAAATAGACTTTATCAACTTACGTATTTTCTGAGACCTATGAACAGACGGTAGAATAATAAGACTTATGGTAGAATAAGAATATACACATCTCTAGCATTTCTACGAATAGAGTAATTTGTGAAAGTTGTGCATTTGCTCGTTTCATTTATGTCGTATAGACCATGCCAAAAAGAAAGAAGGGATAGCCATAACATACCTAAGTCAATTCTCTTGACAATCCTCTAACACACGTTGCGACAAAATACGGAACAAGTTATATGAAAAGCCTGAAGCAATGACGTTGCTTATGTAAAGACCATCATGGCTGAACCTTTTCCTTAAGTAACTTATGAAATGAGAAGCTTTAATGAAGCTCTTTAGAGAAAAAACGTTACTGATGTTATGTAAAAGGTTTGTTGGAATGCTTTCATAAGATATTATAGTGTTATCCTCTTTCTTTTGGTGGCCTACATAATTAATGCTTGGTGTCACATTTCTTTCAAAGTGTGACACCTTGCTCTTTTATTACTTTGTCATTTAAAGGAAATGGATTGCTTGCACGTTGGGGGAAGGTTGAATCTTATCCCACTTTTTAATTAATTACTTAATAATTAATTAATTACTTATATAATTAAGAATTATCTCAAATTACTTAAAATATTACTCACTTTTACTATACTTTATGCATTCTACTATCATGGTCATGGAGTACCATGTGTGGCACTATGAATAACGGGTATTATGACTCGGGCCGTATTTTATCCCAAATCAAAAACCTTTAATGAAACTTATTTTCTTTGATTCGTTTACCTTGTAACCTTCACGACACTTACTTATCGCATATTATAAATAGCATAAATGCTTTTAACCTCGAGATAATCTCATTCCCATTCTACGTTGATTAACTTATGACGAAACTTTTACGTACGAAATGTGGGATATAACTGCCTCCCCCCTTAGAAACATTCGTCATCGAATGTTTAATTCCTCGAGATATATATAAATCTTTGACAGGGTCGACTTTGTAACAATACTACTACCAACTCTTCCTGTAGAAACTCAATAATTCAATGCCACATAGGACCACAATCAACGATAATGCCAATGGCCTCACTCGACCAATGAAAATAACTAACACGAGAATCCGTACACGTACCTTAAGGTTGTGATGTCTCAGTCGGACCCTTCTCTGGAATAGGAAATAAGTGAGGATATCTAGAATTCATGTCTTCTTTGGCCTCCCAAGTCATTTCTTCCACATTGTTGTTTCTCCAAAGTACTTTCACCGAAGCTACGTTTTTAGTACTCAATCTCTGAACCTGTCTGTCTAATATAGCAATGGGAGTTTCTTCATATGATAGCCACTCTGACTTGAATGTCGTCAACTGACACGATTCTGGAAGGATCTCCGATACATATACGGAGCATAGACACATGAAATACTGGATGTACAGACTCCAAGTCCGAAAGCAAGTCTAACTCATATGCTACATGGACTACCTTGCGCATGATCCTATATGGTCAAATGTACCGAGGGCTAAGTTTTCCTTTCTTACCGAACCTCATGACACCTTTCATTGATGATACCTTTAGGAATACCCAATCGCCAACCTAAAACTCCAAGTCTCGCAGTCGATTATCTACATAAGACTTCTGACGACTTTGAGCTGTTAATAGCCTTTCCTGTATCAGCTTAATTTTCTCGATGCCTGCTATATCAATTCTAGTCCTACTAACGTAGTTTTCTCAACATCGAACCACCCTATAGGTGACCTACACTTCCGTCCGTAAAGATCTTCGTATGGAGCCATCTGAATACTGGAATGATGGCTATTATTATATGCAAACTCAATAAGCGGCAGATGATCACACAAGCTCGTAACATATCCTCAAGTGTTTGAATAGTACGCTCGGCTTGTCTGTCTGTCTGGGGATGAAATATTGTACTAAGACTTACCTAGTCCCCAATCCTCTTTGGATGGACCTCCAGAAGTTAGCTGTAAATTGACCCTCTATCCGAGATAATAGATACATGGACACCATGCAGTCGTACTATCTATTTAATATAAAGCCTTGCATAATCCTCTATGGAATATGTAGTCTTAACGGGAAGAAAATGAGCTGACTTTGTAAGCCTATCAACAATTACCCATATAGAAACGAACTTACGCTGGGTACGAGGTAATCCTACGATGAAATCCTTATTAACTACTTCCCATTTCCAAGTCGGAATCTCCATAGCCTGCAATAATCCACCAGGCTTTTGATGCTCAATCTTAATCTGCTGACAGTTAGGGCACTGAGCAACAAACTCCGCTATATCCTTTTTCATTTCGTCCCACCAATTTAACTCCTTGATATCATGATAGATCTTTGTTGCTCCTGGATGGATAGAATAACGAGAATAGTGAGTTTCTCCCATAACTTGCTGACGCAACCCTGCAACATTAGGGACACATAATCGTCCTTGATATTTGATGACCCCATCTTATGAAATCACAAACGGTGTCTTCTCCTTCCGAGGAGTGGTATCCCTATAATGAGCTAACACAGGATCCTCGTATTGGCGTTCCTTCACTTCAGTTACTAACGAGGATGTTGCTGTAACCTAAATAGTAATTCCAATATCACCTGAGTCCAGTAACCAAACTCCAAGAATAGCTAGTTGATGAACCTCATGGACTATTCCCCTCTTCTCTGGCTATAAATATGACAGGCTACCCATAGATCTACGACTGAGGGCGTCGGCTACCACGTTTGCCTTCCCCGGATGGTATAAAATATCAACGTCGTAATCTTTAAGTAGCTCAAACCATTTCCTTTGACGTAAATTCAATTCCTTTTGCTTGAAGATATACTAGAGGATTTTATGATCCGTATAGATATCAACATGAATTCCATACAAGTAGTGCCTCCACATCTTTAGTGCATGAATCACTGCGACTAACTCTAAATCGTGGGTCGGATAATTTTTCTCATAATTTCTTAGTTGTCTAGAAGCATAAGCAACAACCTTACCATGCTACATCAACACACAACCCAATCTAACGCGTGAAGCATCACAATACATAACATAACCATCATTCCCTTTTGGGAGCGATAGAACCGATGCAGAAGTTAATTTGTCCTTCAATGCCTGGAAACTCCATTCCCAAGCATCTATCCATTGAAACTTTGCTCCCTTCTGAATCAACTTCGTCAAAGGTGCTGAAAGGGAAGAAAATCCCTTTACAAATCTCATGTAATAACCTGCTAGACCGAGAAAGCTACAAACTTCCGCCGGTCTCGTGGGTCTAGGACAAGTCTTTACTTCCTTAATATTTTGTGTATCAAGCCGAATACCTTCACTCAAAATGATATGCCCAAGGAAAGCTACAGAGTTCAACCAGAATTCACATTTAGAGAATTTTGCATACAACTTCCCTTTTTGTAGAACTCTGAGCACAGTACGCAAATGATCTGCATGCTCAGCCGCTGAATGAGAATACACCACTATATCATCGATAAATACAATTACAAACATATCTAAAAAGGGCCTGAACACACGGTTCATCAAATCCATGAATACTGCTGGGGCATTGGTCAAACTGAACGACATAACACGAAAATCAAAGTGCCCGTATCTAGTCCTGAATGCTGTCTTCGGAATATCTTTCTCTTTAACCCTTACCTGACGGTACCCGGACCTCAAATATATCTTTAAGAAACACTTGTCACCTTGCAACTGATAACATAAATCATCAATCCTCGAGAGCGGGTACTTATTCTTGATTTTCAACTTATTCAACTGTCTATAATCAATACACATCCGTAAGGAACATTTATAATGTCTAAATAACTTGTAAATCCTGAAACACTTATAATGTCATGAACGTGATCATCAAGCCTCTGAGGGAATCCCATCATATCATTTTGGCCACTGTGGCCAAAATCATCAACATATACCAAATGATCAGGTGGTGGTGCGTATATAATGCCGTAACCTTTTCCCATATCCCATATACATATATTTACATATATACGTGTATATAACACCATCTGGTCATGGGTCAATGTAAATGAATGTAATGCATGATAAGTACGTCGATAAAATCTTTCGGAGTGTCATAAGACCATTATGCCTCTGATTAATATCATGAACTAGACGTTATCAACTTACATATTTTCTGAGACCCATGAACAGACGGTAGAATAATAAAACTTATGGGAGAATAAGAAAGTACATATCTCTAGCATTTATACGAATAGAGTAATATATGGAAGTTGTGCATTTGCTCGTTTCGTTTGTGTCGTATAGATCATGCCAAAAAAAAAGAATGGATAGCCTTAACTTACCTGAGTCGATTCTCTTGAAAATCATCTAACACACGTTAATTGCGACAAAACATGAAACAAGTTATATGAAGAGCCTGAAGCAATAACGTTGCTTATGCAAAGACCATCATGGCTGAACCTTTTCCTTAAGTAACTTATGAAATGAAGCTTGAATGAATCTCTTTAGAAAAAAAAATGTTACTGATGTTATGGAAAAGGTTTGTTGGAATGCTTTCAGAAGATATTATAGTGTTATCCTCATTTTTTTGGTGGCCTACATAATTAATGCTTGGTGTCACCTTTCTTTTACAGTGTTACACCTTGATCTTTTATTACTTATTCATTTAAAGGAAAGGAGTTGCTTGCCACGTTTGGGGGAGGTTAAATCTTATCCCACTTTTTAATTAATTACCCAATAATTAATCAATTACTCACATAATTAAGAATTATCTCAAATTACTTAAAATACTACTCACTTTTACTATACTTTAGTATCCTACTATCATGGTCATGTGGTACCTTGTGTGGCACTACTTTATAAATAGCGGGTATTACAGCCCAAACCGTATTTTATCCCAAATCGACAACTTTCAACGAAACTTATTTTTTTTTGATTCGTTTACCCTGTAACCTTGACGGAACTTACTTATCGCTTATTATAAATAGCATAAATTCTTTTAACCTCGAGATAATCTCATCTCCGTTCTACGTCGATTAACTTACGACGAAACTTTTACGTACGAAATGCGGTATATAATAATTTTCTTCTCTCCCGATTCTATTCTCTTAGTGAGCTCCTCGAGCATTCTCATTTTATAGCAGGATCGGTTGTTGAGGTATTATCACCCTATCTTTAAGGCACCGGCTCGGTACGACGAGTAACCTCTTGTTCGACCCTGCTTGGTGCTCTGTGCTGATTTTGCAACTGAGCAATTGTGTTTTTGATCTTGAAGCATTTAAAATATTACTTGGAGACTGACTCCTTCGTCTCCTCTGCCCTGTGTACCTCGACCTTCAGTTCGATTCTCTCTGCGTACACTTCCTTTGAGGTCTGCGCCTAAATTTTCATTCAAAGCAACATGCGAACTGACATCAACGGGGTTGACGGGCGGTGCTCCTCCAAGGTCAGCCTGTGGTACCTTGATTCCCGGAGTCATAACATTTTCTTTTTCTCCGTGGAGTCCGAGGCCATTGTCGCCGTGTGTAGATGTGTTTTGAGAGTTTGACATGATTCAACCTGAAAACAAAAATTCTTAACAAGAACAAGTGTAAAACAGTGTGTTTTACCAGGATTAGCACTGAACAATCACTATTACCCTTAGCCCCACGGTGGACGCCAAACTATTTACCTCGAAATACGAGTAACAATTAAACTTATATTGTGGTTTTAAGGATACATGATCTGATTCAATACCAATTGATAAATGACGAATTAAATAAATGAATCGAATAGTGAAAATAAATCAAACTAGTGTTGTAATGATATGTCGACCTCGATTAGGAACAAGCTCAAGATTAGATGCTAAGAATAGTAAGAACAATAATAAAATATAAGCATGTAAAGAGCAACTTATTGTTATTTCTCAGAGAATGTATATGATGGTTACAAATGAACAGGGATCCTCTTTATATAGTAGGGGAATCTTAAATAAGGTACAACTCTAATTTCGTAAATAAAATCCATGATTGATGTCAATAACCGTTAGCGGTTCCGTTACTCCCGAGATTCCCACCGAGATCATGGTTGATTACTGATATCTCGCTATTCTGTTATTCGACGTCGATCATGCTTGGTTTCGATTCCCAGCGTGTACTTAGATCTTTATGTCCTCGAACTCAAGCTCGGTACATTGTGAACTTATTATCGAGGCAATCTATCGAGCCTATAAAATCGAACGTACTCGATTTTAATCGTATACAGACGCAATGACAGTAATCAATGTATGTCTGAAGTTTGTTATGATGAAACCATTAACCAGGAATACTACAAATCATGTTTTCAGTATGTTTGGAATATGAATGTTTAATACAAACGCCAAATCTCTAAAATGCAACGCGAAATTGCGGCAGTGCAGAAGAAACTAAAATAAATGGAAGAAGAAAAAAATAGGCCGGAAGATAAATTTAAGTGGTATTGGCCCAAATCACTGGCTATTCAATTAGCTACACATTAAAGGAGTTGGGCCTGGGAGTTGAAGGAATTGGAATTGGGCCAATCAGACATGGATGGCCTGGAAATCAAAGGGGCTACAAATGCAAGAGTAAAAATTGCTGTTGGCATATGCAACAGTCATATTGGGCTACACAAGATAGGACTATTTTTAAAGTTTTCTAGATATTTATAGTATTTTTTCAATTTGTCATTTCACTATTGGGCCTGACAAGCCCAATTTTGATACTAGTTCTTATGTAGATTCAAGGTATACCGTCCTAGTTAGTAGGACAACATTCATGTCTTTTTTTCCTGGCTTTTATTATTAATAAAATAACTACTAGGCAATCAACCTAGTAGTATAATTTAAAAAAAAAAAAAAAAAGTGGTTGAAGCAGAGAATAATAGACGATAGTGACTAAACAAACACATGTATGTGTTGAGTGTAGTATATTATCTTTAAGTTTTCCGTGTCATGTATTTTCATTAGTTGTACTGAATTTAAATTATGTTAAGTTGCTATTTTTGTGTTTGCGTTATAGTATTAAAATAACGAAGAACTGGAGAAAGTAAAACATAATGCGTATATAATATAAACAATATTAATTGTTGCTATTATTTAATGAATATCATATGTACATAAAATAAAAAAAATCAATGTGTCCCACGTCCTGTATGCTTTAAAACAGTCCTTAGCCTGAGGCGCATCCCATCCCGCCCCTACGCTATCAGGATCATCCTCATCACTTCCCCTCTTTATCGGAGGGTGCGCTGCAACATGATCGTTAGTAGGGATGACATGCTCGGTAGAAGGGGCCATCGGTCCAGCAGTAACCTACAGAATAATAAGATATTTTAGTATATAAAATATATATTAGTAATGTACGTGTTAAGTCACAAAATATTGTCTTATCATGGTCTCGTCGGGCTCCTGAATATAATCATCCGTCGCGGCCAGATCAGTATCGCACAAAGTGGCCTCCGTGACGGACGAGGGTGAAGCCTTAAGAAAAACTTAAAGATATTTATGACTAATCAATGAGATAAAACAACTATAAATAATAGTAATACAAACAAACCTGCGCCTGTGAAAGATCCTCAGCATCCCTCGATGATGAGCCATAACTCAGCCGGTGCCCACTATCCACGTCTCGTGTCGGACGATCATCAGCAATGGTCGATGGGTCTAGAGGACCAGGAAAATACTAATCCTAATTAATGGCCGTGCCCGCGATCAGCAATGGAGCTGACGGGGTCACCTGCGAAGTCCCTGCTATAAGCTGAAGGTTGAATGACGACATATCACTATGAGCATGGTCTGGCTCATGGAGGTCACCTGACTGATCAACTCCAACATCCTCAACAGGTGCCTCAACGCCCCTTGCTGGGGACTACCTCCTCGCTAACCCCCACGACCTCGTGGGACATCCCTACCTTGTGGGGCGCGTCTGCCACGTCGACAATGTTTTGGCTCCACTGCTGGCCCACCATGGTACTACTCTAGCGCCATATAATCAACCTCATATCCTAAGCGCTCATCATCTCGGGCTCGCCTTAATGTCCGGGAAGCCAGATCGATAACCTGCTGGCTATACTCGTTCAAAGCGGCTGCTCCCTCGCCGATATGCTGCTGCATTTGCAGTACTGGTGGAACAGATGTAGGCCAATAGCCTGCACAATATGTTAAATATAAGTTACAGAACGCTAGGTTAAGATTATAAATAAGTATACCAAATAACATACCAATTCCTCGTGCCTCCCGACTTACGGAACGTACCGACCGCCAGCGCGATAAACGAGATTCTCAATGAAAAGTCGGGTAACTCTGCGGTACCAGGCCATATACTCATGCTCACCATCCGACCGGTCAACGGGGGGGGGGGGGGGGGGGGATGGGGGTATTTTTCTGTGCCAGAGTTACGTTTGTGGCCTTCCCCAAGA
>ML259219.1:56808-133942 GCA_005239495.1 Nicotiana undulata
GGGGGGGGGGGGGGGGGGGGGGGGGGGGAATCAGGTCATGTTGCTGGTCCCAAGTATCGATCTGTGCCTCTAGCCATGTCACATATGTCTGGTCCACCCTGGAACGATCATCCTGCTGGTAATGTGTCATCTGCCAAGCGTGCGGTGGCGGTACAAGCTACGGGCGACCAAACTAGCGAATTACTCGCTCGGTGGCATGATGCTCGACAATATCAAGACACGTCAACGGGACGGAAGAGCTCCACATAATTTGGCCGGTCGAGCAATAATCGGGCAAACCAGCTATTAGCTCATTGCTGTATGGACTCCAAATGAACTATTAAGTAAAAACAAATAACGTGAGTATACAGAACACATATGAAGCCATGCCAAGTAAACTTAGGTATAAATTTACCTGTGCGCTCTCCAACAAATCCAACAAATCCCTACAATAGGGGAGATTATGTCGAGCCTCGTACTCCCGTCCATATCCTTGCCTATCAACCCACCTCCTAGCTAAAGGGAAAACCAGAGGTAGTGCACCCGGAACTAAGGGTGGTAGAGGTGGATGCAATTGCAAGAACTGCTCCCAGACCCAAACCTAATATACAACATGGACGTAAAATTTAAGGTATATTTTTACAAGGCATGTTATAATGAAGAGAGTATTCGACTATGTTTTCACTTGTAGCAGCGGAGAAAATCCAGCAACGTCTCGCTGGGGGCCCATGTCACGACCCAATTTCCATCCGTTGGATATCGTGACGGCACCTAGTCTTAAGGACTAGGTAAGCCTAATATTAGATAAACATAAATCATAATAACAAAACTTTTAGATGCTTTTGAAATATATCTCTATACATTGCACATCTTCTCAAAACCCGGTGAGTACAAATCATAAGCTTTAATTAATTTACACTAAAATTTCTAATTACCACTGTTCGGAAATAAGTATAACAGTGCATGAACAAAAAATATAAGAAGGTGACTCCGAAACCCGCGAACGCTGTAGCAGTTTACCTTGAGTCTCCACAACAGCAACCACGATGCTAGCTATCGATTGACCGGCTATGCAAAACCTGAAACGTGCACAAAAATTTGCAAAAGTGTAGAATGAGCAAACATCAGCGGTGCCCAGTAAGTATCAAGACTAACCTCGGTGAGGTAGTGATGAGGACTAGTCAAGACGCCCACTGGTCTAATAAACTAAACATGCATAAGTACAGAAATAACAGAAACATAACATCTTTCTAATATCTACACAATTTGGCTAATAACATAACAACTACAATAAGGAAGGAAAAACGACAAACAGAAATGGTAAACCAAAGGATGGATGGGAACATGACCCAAATCCGGAAATCACCATACATTAAGGGCAAGTAGTAACTCACACTGCAATAGCTCCCATATCCGGCCTTAGCCAACATCCCCAATAAATTGGTCAAATCTTTCAGTGTAAACTTTCACTCGCAGGTTTATATTGGAAGCTTTATAATATAATTGTTTCAAATAGAAAATTCCTTGGATAAAAGCGCAGTTCCGCAAGATAAAAGCTTTTCAAATATACTTTTCCAAACCATAGTCTTTCAAACATAGTTTTCTCAAAGGTAAATGCTTTTCAACTATACTTTTCAAAAGGTACATTTTTATAGTAAATATCCTTCGATTATAGGTCACCCTGTCAAGCCTAAGTGTAGAAGATTATCATCTCCGAACACAAGTATATCAACAGGGAAAATCTACCGGGATCCCAACCCATTGATCCAAAATAAATACGCAGTACGGGGGGATCTCCTAGAATACGTCCGTAGTCCCCAAAGTAAATATGCAGTGCAGGGGGGATCTCCCAGAATACGTCCGTGGTCCCAAAAGTAAATATGCAGTGTGGGAGGGGGGGGGAGGGGGGATCTCCGAAAATACGTCCGTAGTCCCCAATTTAAATATGCAATGCAACCAATACGATGTACGGTGAGCAAATCAATACAAGAAATTAAATCACAGAACGGTAGGACTCACTCATAAGGAATAACCACTGAAGAGAAATACTAAGCGTAAGGCAAACAACTTAACCAAGGAGAAACAAGACGTAACAACAATCCACAATATTCATTTCAACAATAAGAAGTCAATTAATTCCAAACAGAGGCAAGTCGGCAAAGATATAGGTTATCCAATTTCCTTTTAAGGTTGAGCAATTACGAGAGATTTTTCAACAATTCAAATAAGGGTAAGCCAAAAAAGATAATCATAACTCCAATTAAATCTAAACTATTAGAGGGTGAGATAATACTAATTCCAATTAAATAGGTAGTTTATGAAAAATATAGCATGACAGTATAAGGGCAAAATCTTCAGTTAATTCGATTAAGATCAAGTAAGCAATAAGGTGAATCTACAAGCAAATAACTCTAATTTAAGCAGGTAGAGATGAAACTAGAAATCAAGAACGCAGTCATAACAAGTACAAGTTCGTACACAGGGGAATACAATAACCTAAAAACCCTAAAAGTCCAACCTCCTACAAATAAGTCCGAGCACGCACTCGTCACCTCGCGTACACGGGCTACAATCAACATTGAAGACTCAAATCCTAGGGGGTAATTCCCCCACACAAGGTTAGGCAAGATACTTACCTCGAAGACGACAACCCGGTACTCTAAAATGGACTTCTCGGGTAAAAAGGCCTCCAGACGGCTCAAATCCAACTAGAACAACTTCAAAACACACATAAAACTTGTAAGGAACTATTCCGGGTAATAAATATTCGATCTTTACAAAAATCTAAAATCGACCCAAAAGTCAACCACCAGGCCTGCACCTCGGAACCCGTCAAATTTTACAAAATCCGTATACCCATTCCAATATGTGTTCAACCATACAAAAATTACCAAATCCCGATACCATTTCGTCCCTCAAATCATGAAATTTGAGAATTTTCTTCAAAAACCAACATTTTCCCTAACTAAAAACACAATTTAAAGGATAAAAACAAAGACTAATTCATGGAATATATTTAATTCTAAGTGAAGAACATTAACCCAATCAAATTGCTTGAAAAACTCACCAAGAATCGCCAAGAACCAAGCTTTAAAAGTCAAAATGTGATAAAAATGGTGAAACCCTCGATTTTGGGATATAATCTGCCTGCCCAGATGTTTGTTCATCGCGATCACGGGAGAAGTGATGCGATCACGTAGAAGGAAGAGAAAATAGCTACTGGCCCAAAATGTGCTACGCGATCGTGAAAGGTCTTATGCGATCACGTATAAGGGATAGACAGGTTACTGCGATTGCAAATAAGGTCGCGCCAACGTGAAGAAGAAAAAGGAAGGCTGCCCAGGTTGCTTATCGCGAACGCGACATTTAGCTCGCGAACGCGGAGTAGAAGAAATAGGAACCTACGCGAACGCGTAGGGAAGGAAGCGAACGCGAAGATAAAAAATGCAAAGCTACGCGATCGCGGAAGGGACTTCGCGATCGCGAAGAAGGGTATCAGACACCAGAAAACAATAGTGCAAAAATAGGGAAAAAATGACCCGAAGCCCATCCGAAACACACCTGAGGCCCCTGGGACTCCGTCTAAACACAAAAACAAGTTCTAAAATTTCACCCAGACTCGCTCGGGATCTCAAATCACATCGAACAACGCCGAAACGACGAATCACACCATAAATCAAACTTATGAACTTTCAAATCTTTAAATTCTAAATTCGTGGCGAAACCTATCAATTCAACCCAGAATGACGCCAAATTTTGCAGGAAAGTCCCAATTGACATCCCGGAGCTACTCCAACTCTCGAAATCGTATTTCGACCCCGATATCCCAAAAAGTCAACTGTGGTCAAACTTCTCCATTTTCCTAAACTTCAAATTTCCCAACTTTCGCCGAATTGCCTCGATTTACTTTGCGGACCTCCAAACCCAATTCCGAACGTGCTCCTAAGTCCAAAATCACCATGCGGAGCTGTTGACATTACCCAAAATTCTTTCCGGAGCCGTTTACACAAAAGTCAAAATTTCGGTAAAATTCCACCGCTTAAGCTTCCAAAACAAAAGTCCTTCTTCCAAATCAACTCCGTATCATCTGACAACTGAATCCAACCACGCACGCAGGTCGATATACACGATGTGAAGCTGTTCAAGACCTTACACCATCGAACGAAGCTTAAATTCTCAAAACGACTGGTCGGGTCGTTACATTATCTCTCTCTTAAAACAACGTTCGTTCTCGAACGTGCCAAGATTCACCTCGAACTCATCCAATCACTGAATGCACACTTCCAACACACACCCGCGGGTGATCCAATGTCACCCCAATCTACATAAGCATGATGACACAACCACAACTATAATTTAGCCTTCCTATCACCACTAATAAACCTCATACCTCAATTTCTCACCTTCTACTCATTTCTAAAAGACCCGATTCTAAATCCATATCCGGCCTCAGCCTCGACCAGCTGCATCAACTCATGACTACACCCCCAAGGTATGACCACACATATAACACATCACACATAGGCCCATAATAACACTTTTGATCAACAATAGTTGTCCGAAATCAACCCAGCATTGGCGATTAGCCTCATATCTGCAAGAACCTTATTTCAACCTTCCATCACACTGATAATGATGCAAGAAACACGAAGACCTCGTAATTATACACCCGAATCACCAAGCCACAACTAACACCACCAGGCACACACCCTGCAAGCTAAAACTAAAGAAGCACATAACGAAAATGACTGAATATGAAAAGAGAACACATAAGGAAATTATCAAACAAGCCCGACAGGCACTACTCTATATCAGCATTGACCCACAACCGATAAAACAAGGAAAGAAGGAAAGCATGTAAATAATTCATAAGGATCCCATTTTGATAAAATTTTCACCGCGGTACTCATCCCGGTTCAAAATATCGAATCACACAAGATCACGAGAGTCTCGCCCTCAACTCTATATCACATACCGAATATATATCATACCAATTGAAATCTCCCACCAACTCAGCTCTGCCAATAAAATCATAATGCTCACTTAACTCACATCTCGATAAAGTATCAAATCACAGCTCGTAACCATAACACTCAGGAAAAAAATCACATCAAGCCTACCATGATGACAACAAGGACTCACTTCTAGTCTCTCCACTCTCAGTGATAAATAAAAACAACGATAGATATGTGCTACCACTTTTTGAATCTCCCAACATGAGCAGACATGAAAAATAGAGTGCAAAGAATGAACTCTCTCATAAATGAAGCAACAAATAAGGGATTCGTCCCGACCATCAGAACTATAATGAAATACAAATGGTGCCCCTCTGTAAAAGATCAAAACATACCTGTATGATTACATCTGGCACAATGGCCTCCGGCCTACTAGACGAAACATATCAACGGGCCGAGCCTCCTCCTCTTGGGCGCCTTCTACTCATATGAATACCCCGCCGTGATACACCTATCTAAATCCTGGGACAATCTCTCACCCTGTGATGAGTATCTCCACACTCAAACAAACTCTCTGCTTACGTGGTTGTGGAATATGTGCAATACGAGTACTCCGAGACCTATGAGTACCTGAAACTCCATGCGAATCAGGTAATGCAAATTGAACTGGCTGACCTACAAAACCTCTACCGTGTTGTAGCTTGCCTCTATAATAAGGACCAGTAGATCTCTCTGGCCTATGAGGCCTCCTCACCTCTTCGTACTCTCTCTCTTGATCTCGTCTGTACTCTCGCTCCCGGTCCCACATGCCCTCTAACCGGCAAGCGATCCCTACCACCTATTGGAACGAGACATCTGACTCCAACTCTCGAGTCATGCTAAATCGAATATCATGCCTAGACCCCTCAATGAATCTACGGACTCGCGCCCTAACTGAAGAAACCAAGGGAGGTGCATATCTGTCCAACTCACTGAACCTAACGGCATACTCTAATACTGACATAGTTCCCTGACGCAACTGCTCAAACTCCGTGCGCCATACCTCTCGGAGGAACTGAGGTGAAAACTCCCTCAAGAACATCTCTGAAAAATGACCCCATGTAAGTGAAGCAGACTCGGCTGGGCTACCCAACTCATATGGCCGCTACCACTGACAAGCCGCTCCTCTGAGATAAAACATGACAAAAACAACCCCGCTCATCTCCACAATACCCATAGTATGAAGGATGCGGTGACACTCCTCCCGAAAACCCTGGGCATCATCTATCGTCAATCCACTGAAGGTAGGAGAGAGATACTTCTTGTACCTATCAAGTCTAAGTTGTTCTTCCTCAGGTGCTGGTGCCCTGACCACGGACTGAACTGGAACCACATGCTGTGCTGCCATGACAACTAGAACTTGACCAACATGATCTCGCTGCTCTTGAGTGTAGGCGGCGGGAGTCTGAATGCCTCCCTCGGTCTGTGAGGTAGTTGGTGCACCTGGAATCAACCCCACCTGAGTCAATGTACCAATTATACTCAGGAACTATGCCAAGGTTTCCTGAAGGCCGGGGGTAACAACAGGTGCCTCTGGTACCTGCCTCCCAACTAGAATTATTGGCGGCACTTCAACGGCTTCTCTGATAGGTGCCCTAACTGCGGCACGTGCTCCTCGTCGACCTCTACCTCTGCCTCTAGCGACATCTGTCTCGGGGGTAACATCTTCAGGAACCGTGGCTCGTTTCCTCACCATCTGTGAGAGAATGGAATGATAAATTTCAAACTTAAAGATCAATGAACTCGCACGATAGGAATGAAGGAAGTGAAATTGTCCTAATAGTTCCGTAGCTTCTCGAAGATAAGTACAGACGTATCCGCACCGATCCACAAGACTCTACTAAACTCTCTTATGACTCGTAACACCTATGAACCTAGAGCTCTGATACCAACTTGTCACGACCCAATTTCCCTCCATTGGATATCGTGACGGCAATAAGTCTTAAGGACTAGGTAAGCCTAATATTAAATAAACATAAATCATAATAACAAAACTTTTAGATGCTTTTGAAATAAATCTCTATACATTGCACATCTTCCCAAAACCCGGTGAGTACAAGTCATAAGATTTAAAGAATTTACACTAAAATTTCTAATTACCACTATTCGAAAATAAGTACAACAATGCATGAAGAAAAAATATAAGATGGTGATTTCGAAACCCCCAAACGCTGTAGCAGTTTACCTTGAGTCTCCATAACAGCAACCGCGCTGCTAACTATCGATCACCCAGCTATGCAAAACCTGGAATGTGCACAAAAATGTGTAGAAATGTATAATGAGCACACCACAACGGTGCCCAGTAAGTATCAAGACTAACCTCAGTGAAGTAGTGATGAGGACTAGTCAAAGAGCCCATTGGTCTAATAAACTAAACAGGCATAAGTATAGAAATAACGAAAATATAACATCTTTCTAATATCTACACAATTTGGCTAATAACATAACAACTACAATAAGGAAGGAAAAACGACAAACAGAAATGGTACACCAAAGGGTGGATGGGAACATAACCCAAATCCGGAAATCCCAATACAATAACAGCAAGTAGTAACTCACACTACAATAGCTCCCACATCAGGCCTTAGCCAACATCCCCAATAAATTGGTCGAATCTTCAAGTGTAAACTTTCACCTACAGGTTTATATTGGAAGCTTAGAAATATAATTGTTTCAAATAGAAAATTCTTTTGAAATATACTTCCTCCGAATACATACAAACATACATACATATATATATACATACATACATACATACATATATATATATATATATATATATATGTATGTATGTATGTATGTATATATATATGTATGTATGTTTGTATGTATTCGGAGGAAGTATATTTCAAAAGAATTTTCTATTTGAAACAATTATATTTCTAAGCTTCCAATATAAACCTGTAGGTGAAAGTTTACACTTGAAGATTCGACCAATTTATTGGGGATGTTGGCTAAGGCCTGATGTGGGAGCTATTGTAGTGTGAGTTACTACTTGCTGTTATTGTATTGGGATTTCCGGATTTGGGTTATGTTCCCATCCACCCTTTGGTGTACCATTTCTGTTTGTCGTTTTTCCTTCCTTATTGTAGTTGTTATGTTATTAGCCAAATTGTGTAGATATTAGAAAGATGTTATATTTTCGTTATTTCTATACTTATGCCTGTTTAGTTTATTAGACCAATGGGCTCTTTGACTAGTCCTCATCACTACTTCACTGAGGTTAGTCTTGATACTTACTGGGCACCGTTGTGGTGTGCTCATTATACATTTCTACACATTTTTGTGCACATTCCAGGTTTTGCATAGCTGGGTGATCGATAGTTAGCAGCGCGGTTGCTGTTATGGNACATAGTTTTCTCCAAGGTAAATGCTTTTGAACTATAATTTTCAAATATACTTTTCAAAAGGTACATTTTTCAAGTAAATATCCTTCGATTATAGGTCACCCTATCAAGCCTAAGTGTAGAAGATTATCAGCTCCGAACACAGGTATATCAACAGGGGAAATCTACCGGTATCCCATCCCGTATATCCAAAATAAATATGCAGTACATGGGGGATCTCCCAGAATACGTCCGTAGTCCCCAAAGTAAATATGAAGTGCAGGGGGGATCTCCCGATATACGTTCGTAGTCCCCAAAGTAAATATGCAGTGCATGGAAGATCTCCTAGAATACGTCTGTAGTCCCCAAAGTAAATATGCAGTGCATGGGGGGGGGGAGGATCTCCCAGAATACGTCTGTAGTCCCCAATTTAAATATGCAATGCAACCAACAAGGATAACAACTATAAAATGACATAATACATCGTACATCGCCACAACAGGTACAAAAGCAACAAATGATAGAAATGCGATGTACGACGAGCAAATCAATACAAGAACTAAAATCACAGAACGATAGGACTCACTCACAAGGAATAACCACTGAAGAGGAATACTAAGCGTAATGGAAACAACTTAACCAGGGAGAAACAAGACATAACAACAATCCACAATATTCAAGTCAACAATAAGAAGCCAATGCAAGTCAATTAATTCAAAACAGAGGCAAGTTGGCTAAGATATAGGTTATACAATTTCCTTTTAAGGTTGAGCAATTACGAGAGATTTTTCAACAATTCAAATAAGGGTAAGCCGCAAAAGATAATCATAACTCCAATTAATGCTAAACAATTTTAGGGTGACATAATACTGATTCCAATTAAATAGGTAGTTTATGAAAAATATAGCATGACAGTATAAGGGTAAAATCTTCAGTTAATTCGATTAAGATCAAGTAAGCAATAAGGTGAATCTACAAGCAAATAACTCTAATTTAAGCAGGTAGAGATGAAACTAGCAATCAGGAACGCAGTCATAACAAGTACAAGTTCGTACACAGGGAATACACGGGCTACAATCAACATAGAAGACTCAAATCCTAGGGGGTAATTCCCCCACACAAGGTTAGGCAAGATACTTACCTCGAAGACGACAACCCGGTACTCTAAAATGGACTTCTCGAGTAAAAAGGCCTCCAGACGGCTCAAATGCAACTAGAACAACTTCAAAACACACATAAAACTTATAAGGAACTATTCTGGGTAATAAAGATTCGATCTTTACAAAATCTAAAAATCCACCCAAAAGTCGACCCCCAAGCCCGCACCTCGAAACCCGTCAAATTTTACAAAATTCGAATACCCATTCCAATATGAGTTCAACCATACAAAAATCATCAAAATTACGATACCATTTCGTCCCTCAAATCATGAAATTTCGTTTTGAGAATTTTCTTCAAAAACCACTATTTTCCCTAACTAAAAACACAATTTAAATGATAAAAACAAAGACTAATTCATGGAATATATTTAATTCTAAGTGAAGAACACTAAACCAATCGAATTACTTGAAAAACCCACCAAGAATCGCCATTAACCGAGCTCTAAAAGTCAAAATGTGATAAATATGGTGAAACCCTCGATTTTGGGATATATTCTGCCTGCCCAGATGTTTGTTCATCGTGATCACGGGAGAAGTGATGCAATCACGTAGAAGAAAAAGAAAATAACAACTGGCCCAAAATGTTCTATGCGATCGCAAAAGGTCTTATGCGATCACCTATAAGGAATAGACAGGCTACTACGATCACAAATAAAGTCACGCGAACGCGAAGAAGAAAAGTTTCTCATCGCGAACGTGGAGAAGAAGAAACAGGAACCTACGCGAACGCGTAGGGAAGGAAGCGAACGCGAAGATAAAAATGCAAAGCTACACGATCGCGGAAGGGACTTCGTGATCGTGAAGAGGGGTATCAAACACCAGAAAGCAACAGTGCAAAAATAGGGAAAAATGACTCAAAGCCCATCCGAAACACACCCGAGGCCCCTGGGACCCTGTCTAAACACACAAACAAGTTCTACAACTGTAACGATCCGGTCGGTCATTACGTAGAACGTGCATTTATTTTCACTGTTTTTGCCTTGTCGTAGCTTGGTTAGACTTTTCATGATATGATAGAATTGATTATCTCGGGTTCAAAGTGATTATAGAAGGAATTTAGACACTTAGTATCTAAAAATAGCCTTAGAATTGAAAAAGTCAACCCGGAGTTAAAGTAACAATTTATCTATTTTACTAGTCTTTAAGCAAATAAATAATCTAAATCGGATAAGACCAATAAATAAATTTAATCACAAAACATTCACGAAAATACATATACCACAGTAAAAAGTAACAAATTAATAATTTTTTAACAACTAATAATAACTTCTCTGTTTTTACTAATTTTTTAGCACACTAATACTATAGTCCGGATAAAAACAACAAATTAGTCAAATCGCAAAACAATCACAAAACAACATAGAGCACATTAAAAATAACTAATATGCATTTTTATACGAGTTTTAACAAAAACTAAGAATATCTCGATTTAAAGTTTCTGAAAATTGAAGATTTAGAGCCGAAACAACCTGCTCCGACAAAATGCCTTAGCTAGGACTGGGACCGAGAATCTACACTTTTTGTGGGACCGGTGGGCTCCACAAAAAGGGCGTTATATATAAAAAGGCCACTAAGTTTTTTCCCACACATTTTGGTTCTTTGAATCCAAAAGAACCACATTTGGTTCTAGACTCATTTCAAGTAGGGGTGGTCATAAAATTCGAAAAATCAGACCTAGCCGAATTAGTTCGGTATTTCTGTATCGTTTCTTCGATTTTTAGGTACTAATTTGGTATTATTTTTTCAATAGTTTGGTACTTCGATACGGTTCTCGGTATCGAACTTTCGATTCTTCGATAACCGAAATACCGAAGTACCTAACTTTTGAAAAAGAGGGAGATGATCTTTAAGAAAATAAAGGTTTTTGTTGTTTCCGAAACCTTAAAAAAAGGTTATTCCTTACTCTAAAAATGCAAACACTTTTGATATAGATATATAACCAGGCATGGGTCATCGTTTGACGAAATTTTCTTTAATTTTATGACAGTGCACTAGTTTTTTATCCTATGGTCGGAGGACTTCCTTTGTCTTAAGATGCCTATATATTGGAATGATGGTGGTATTATATATATATGTAATACGTAATGCCTCCAGAGCACATTAATACTATAGATTCTCCAAAATTAGATAACTCCATGCTTCGCCTTTACCATGATGAGTTTGCCATCACTTCTTTGGGTTGGACTCACTGCCGGGTTTTTGTATTCATTGTCTGTTTTTTGGGGATGCTGGTATTTCCAATACATGGAGAAAGGATTCAGACTTTCTTAGCTATGGTCTAAGACCCTAATGGAAGGAATTGAGGGGCAAACTTATACAATTGTCCCTATGATTGAGGTTGAGATGTACCGAGCCTTATACCGTTGCAAAAAAGGGTATAGTCATTTTAAGGGTGGTAATCTATTGCTGCAAATATGGTTGTTGGAACACCTTCAAAGAGGAGAATACCGTCAAGAGTTTCCGCAACGACCATGGAATGACCACATAGCTTATCACCATCCGAAGAGAATGACTTTTATACCAGACAGGTTTGCACAACCGGAAAACGCTATGAGCTGGGTACATTTCTTTAGCAATTTGACTGATGACTGTTGATACCTAATTTTTCCTCAAAATATGTAACGACCCGATCGGTCGTTTTGAGCTCTAACACGTCGTTCATTGGTTTGAAGCCATGAACAACTTCATTTTAGGTATTATGACTTGTATGCAGGGTCAGAATTGAAATTCGGGAAGTTTGGATGGATTTGGAAAGACAATCCTCGTTTCAGAAGCCTTAAGTTGGAGAAATTGACTAAGATTGGGATTTTGAGTAAACGACCTCCGAATCAGGATTTGAAGGTTCCTGAAGGTTCGTATGATGATTTCGTATTTGGGCGTATTTCCGGATCGGGTTTTGGATAACCCAGAAGTGTTTCGGCGCATGTTATGGAAGATAGCATTTTAGAAGAATTTCATAAATTTCGGTTGGAAGGCGTTTTAGTGTTATTGATGTCCGTTTGGAATTTCGAGCCTGGGAATAGCATCGTATTGTGATTCTGGAGTAGGGAGCGCGATCGGAGGTGAATTCAGATGTCCGTAGGTTATTTTGAAGTCATTTGGCTAAAGATAGAAATTTGAAGGTTTTTGAGAATCCGATTGGAAGTGAAAATTTTGATATCGGGGTCGGAATGCTTTTTAGTTGGAGTAGGTCCGTAATGTTGAATATGACTTGTGTGCAAAATTTGGGGTCAATCGGACGTAATTTGATAGGTTTCGGCATCGGATGTAGAAGTTTTAAATTTCTAAGTTCATAAAGATTGAATTGGAGAGCGATTCGTTATTTCGATGTTATTTGATGTGATTTGAGGCCTCGATCAAGTCCGCATTATATCTTGGGACAGGTTGGTAAGATTGGACGGGGTCCCGAGGTCCTCGAATGGAATCCGGGTGGTTAACGGATCAATATTTGAAGTTGAAGAAAAGTTGAGGTTGCTGTCATCTGGTGTGACCGCACCTGCAAGGCTTTTGCCGCGGGTGCGGAGCTGCAGGTTCAACTTTGATGCCGCAGGTGCGAGGTTTGGATGGCTTGGCTGGAAGCCGCCGGTGCGTGCTCTTGGGCGCACCTGCGAAAGCGCATGTGCGAGATGGGGACCGCAGGTTCGGAAATGAGCCTGGGCAGACTGATTTAAAAACGGGACTTTTGCCATTTCTTCTCCTATTTTCATTTGGTATGGGCGATTGTGGGGAGCTTCAAGGAGGGATTTTCGTCAAGGATCAAAAGGTAAGTGATTTCTTCCCATGCCTAAGTTAAATATGTGATCTTACATGGATTTAGACATGAGAATTTGTATAAAAATTGGGATTTAAGGGAAGACCTAGAAATTGGCATTTTGGTTTTTTACCACGAATTTGAGCATGGAAATTAGAGTAAATTGTATATTTGAGCTAGTAAGACTATGGGTAGTTTATCTTCGAGAAATTTTGGAATTCGGGCACGTGAGCTCGAGGGTATTTTGGTCAATTTCTTGAGCAGAGATGGGAGTTTATATAATTTTAATTGTTAACAAATATTAGAGTATATTTTCATTGGTTTGCCGTTATTTGGATAGTTTTGGGGCGTTGTGCATCATTTGGAGTCTCCATAAGGGCGCCGGTTACGAAATTTCGGAGCGAGGTAAGTCTCCTTTCTAACTTTGTGAGGGGGAATTGTCCCCATAGGTGAACTAAATGAATACATGCTATTATTTGCAAGGGCTACGTACGCACGAGGTGATGGGAGTCAGTGCGTAGCTATTAATATGCTATGTCCGGGTAGTCTAGGACCCACTAGCCTGCTTACTTCTTATACTTGTGACTTGTCAGTAAAATATCATGTGATGCTGTCAATTAGTAATTAAATCCTTAAGAAAGCTAGAGTTTACTTTTCTTAATCAATCTAGAGGATAATGGATTCTTTCTGGTATAATTCTGTTCCAAATAAATTGGTAAGATTTATAACCTTATCAAACTGGTCAAATGAATTTCCGGAAATAATTTAATACTATTTTCATGTTCATTAAAAGGAGAATTCTATCACTTCATTGAATAGCTAATTTTCGTGATAAAAAATGTGGTTTATTGGTGTGAATATGTGTAAGTATAGGTGCCTGCGTCGCATGTATGATTCGCAAGCAGGATAAACCCTGTATTTATGTATAACCGCGTCGCATGATCGATTCGCGAGCGGGGCAGATAGATGCATCTATGGTTCGAGCCGTTCGACCCTCGGCATTGCACATTTTATTATTGTTGGTCCGCGTCGTTCGACACTCGGCATTTCTTGCGCATGATAATTGCTGCATATATTCTGTAGTTATTACATGTTTATTGGCCTATGAAGTTTTAAATTGCCAACTGAAATGACGAGGATTTAAAGTGTTAAATGTGAAAGAAGTTGATATTCCTTATTCCTGATTTTATTAAATTGACATGATAGTCCTGCTTAGTGTCTCACTTGATTATACCAAATTGACCTATAGCAAGTGTCTAATTCGACCTCTCGTCACTACCTTTATGAGGTTAGGCAAGATACTTACTGAGTGTTGTTTTCGTACTCATGCTACACTTGTTGTGCATTTTTATTGCACAGGTACTTTCACAACGATGTGGCCAGCATTGGAGACTTAGGTGAGATGCATTATCCGGAGGCGACCCGCAGCCGACAAAGTCTCCCTCGTATTTTATTTATTTTTATTTTAAATTCCTTGTCCTTTGGTATTTCGGACAAGCTTTGCTGTATTTGAAAAATTCTTAGAAATTTCTCATGTACTTGTGTCACCGGGTTCTGGGACGTGTTTGGGATTTACTTTAATAAATTGAATTGTTTACCTGCCGTATTTATTTAATAAATTTTCATTTGCTTATTGGGCTGTAAGTGAAAGGTAACAATTTCGAAAAATGTTAAAACATGAATTTAATTCAACTTTATAATGATTGGCTTGCCTGACAGTGGTGTTCGATGCCATCACGACCTTATGGATTTTGGGTCATGACAACATGGTATCAGAGCTCTAGGTTCCCTTAGGTTTCACGAGTCATGAGCTAGTCTAGTAGAGTCTTGCGGATCGGTACAGAGACGTCTGTACTTATCTTCGAGAGGCTACAGGGGTGATAGGAGTACTTCCCTTCTTGATTCCTCATCGTGCGATTTGATTCCTTTAAGGCTTATGCCTATCTTTCTTCCAACTCAAATCTTATGCGTCGCGAAGCGCTTGCTATGAATCAGGGATTTGAGGAATTGAAATGGTGCTACGAATAGGGTGCGTGATGTTTTCCATGTATAATTGGTTGGGGCTGTTGTTGTTGCCCTGCAGAAGGATAATATGTTGTTTCAGCTCACTAGCTATGTTTCTGAGAGCCTTGAGGCTATGCTCAGGTAGTGATGATGCTTACGATTGGTTATCGCGCGATGTGGGTGTGATGGTAGGATGTTTTCCCATATGTCGGGGTGATGAGTGACTTGAAGGGAGGCCTTCTCAAAGCGTAATTTTGAGATTTCAATATTTTAGTTCCGGCAGAGGAAGGGCAATTGGACTATGAATGTTCAAGTCTGGGGGATAAAGTAGTAAGACTTGGTGTCTTCAAGTGAGGTGGAATATTCCCCTGTGATGTGATATCGTCGTCATTGATTGAATGGAATATATTATGTTTGTCGGTGCTATGGTTTCTTCAGTGGCATGGGGTTAGAGTATGGTGAAGAAGTATTGAAGAAGTGGCTGTCAGAGACCGTGAGGTGCGGTGGTTCAGTACTGGATAAGTATTGATAATGAAGGTAGCTCGAGAAAGACGATCTTCGAAGAGTTTGAAGTCGTGGTGATCTACTGGTTTAAGAGCTGCAGAGAATGATATTGAATTAAGGCAATAATTAGGCAGCCTTCGATGAAGGCAGACATGCAAGAGGTGTCAGGTGGCGGCTAAATTTCTAAAGGGCCAGACATAAGAAAAGAAAGTCAGGTAGTGCTAAAAGGAATGAGTTTAACCAAAGTGGGAGAGTGGCGGCGTAGCATATGAGTTTAGCGGTAAGACAACTGCCTATCTTGAGGAAAAGTTTGGAATGATTTGAGAGTTTTAGTGGACGGTGATTGGGTCCACAAGCTTAAGTTGAAATGTGGGTTATTTCGGCGAAAGGTTGGATATAACAGATAAGAGTTATCAGGAATGAAGAAGGATGCAATGTGGCAGTGAATTCGAAGATATTGTCGCGCATTTAATAGATGTCCATGAGGAGCGGACGGACTATGTACCAGGTAAAATGGTAAATGAAGGAGGGTGCGGGATGTAGTATTGATGTGGTAGAGATTGTGCAGTACGACATCGTTGGAAGGTGTCAGTTGGTAATTTCCACAGGTGGGTTATCTCCTGTGAGTAGGTTAGCGGTTGTGTGGTTGACAAGTTTTTGCGAGGAATTCCAGTGGCTATTCGGTAGGAGGCTGAATATGTGAATGATGCTAGGGAATTTGAGTATTCAGGAGGTGCTAACAGGAGAATTTAGAAGAATTTGGCGGGTTGATTGAGCAAGGACATGTCAGCAACAAAGAAAGAAATTCGGTGGGGTCCAGAGTGGTGTAAAGAGTAGCTTCAGGCTAAGTGGGAGAGTCCCACTGCCTGCAATTGGGCTGCAGGATTATCTTCTCATGGGGTTGCGGATTATCAGCGTATTGGCAAGTTATTGCAGCTAAGGGGAAAGGAGTAAAGTGGTAATTGAGCATGGGAGTTGATAAATATGTGCAAAAGTTGGTCCCATTGGACCAGGGTTAGGTTTTGGGAGATTCAGAAATTATGCTTAAGGCACAAGCGAGTTGTAAGGGTAATGACTAAATCACGTGCTTCATTGAGAAGGTGTGTATGTGCTAGAAGAGCCTTGGAGTTGATTGTATTCGGGGCCAGTTAGAGTGGGTGACTCTTGATAGCAGTCCTAATGAATTCGAAGGCTAAGAATGCGATGTTTAAGGGTTTGAGGCAGCAATATGATTAAGAATCGAGCTTTTGCAGCGTAATTTCTGAGAATGTGAAAATGAGTGGGGTGTTCTATGCTATTTTCAGCATGTAGAATAGTATGAGATGGTTTGTGTGATCGAGACAGCATGGTCTCGTGAATCAAAGCCACTCGGGATGAGCGAGGATTGAGTTCGTTATATGATGAATGGAGTTACCATTATTTCTGAGGTAATTAAGGATAATTAAAAGGAGATAGATTGGTTAGCCATGGTTGAAATGGCACTTGTACGTCAGTGATCAGTTTCGTCAGTGTGATTAAATTATGCATGTGATTTGTGCCGGTGTGTGCGAGGCTTGTCGGCCGCCGTAATAGATTTTATTTGGAAGCATTCAAGTATTATGGCTTGTCAGGTGTAGGCGGATCCCGGAAGGATTATGGTGGTATAGACTATTCCTTGAGGATTTTCCTGTTTTGTGATTATGAGTTCACTCGGGTGTTGTTATGGTCTTGTTGAATTGAGGTAAGTAAAAAAGGTTCTTATATGATAAAGTGTTTCCCCTATTAGTTGTTCGGGGGTCATGATGAAATTCTTGCGCAATCCCATGTTGGCATATTAGGTGTAGTAAACAATATGTAATTGGGAGTAAGAATCGAGATTTCGGTTCGGTGTTAACAAGGATGTCATGATCTCGGATGAGCAAGGAAACTGGTGTTGTCTTCAGTGCCACTTGAGATCGGTGTTAGGGTGAAAGAGGATTTGCATCCTGGTTATGGGTTCTCGATTTGTTTTACAGCATTAGCGTGGTTGGTGGTATGGACGTGCAAACTTATTACCTGGTGTGGAAGGCCATGGAAGCGTAACCACGGGAATATTATATAAGTGTGACATGTAGTCACCTGATTGATTAAAGATTTAGACCAAGTATAAGGAAGTGCAACATTGCTTATTTGAGAATTTATGCCTGGAAGGCGTTCAGTTTAGTTGGTTGTGGATGGTGGGGTGTTTGTCCCGGATATGACGGTTGCTCTTGGGTGTTATGAGAAAAGTGGTGTATATAGCCTAGTTCAGTGGGAGCAGAATCGGCTTGACGTGTATGAATGGATTTAAACAAGATTGTGGGCTTCATGCGAGTCACATGTGTTCATTTCAGTATAACGCTCCTCAAAGAAGGGGTGTTGGAATATCAGATGTTGTTCCGTCTTCGTCCAATTCAAGTAGTATTATGATTATGCCGTGTGAGTTGTGAACGGCTTGGTAAATTCCTATATGCTGAGTTTCTGCGTAGTGATGATGTTATGTGAGTATGAGAGCTCCTGAGATTCAGAGTATATATATCGCACCTCAGTTGTGCTTAAGTTTTGTAGCATATGGCTCTATTAGTCTCCCCAGGATGGTATTATGCGCTTAGCGTGCTCGTGACCTGTATTCATTAATTTGTAATAGTGAGCAATTCAGCTCCGTATATATCTCCTTATGTGAATTTTACGATGGGATCGGGTTGCACGCCGCAACAATGTGATATTGATTAAGGTTCCTATATTTACTTTCCTTGTGTTCTACTTCCTATTTTCTGAGAAAAGTTCATATTAGTTGCGTAAGCTGAGTAGTCCCTTCCTGAGTCATTTCCTTATGTATCATGTTCGAGTTGTGGCCTATTGGCGCATTGTGGCATCGTGTGAGACTGATGGTCATGTCTGGGAGTGATTTGTTGGCTGAGCAGTTCATACTGGGCGAGACGAGATTTATGGAGCAGGGATCGGTGCGATAAGATTATGTGGAGTATATTACTGGACAATTACCATTATTTTGTTCGTAATGAGATGATAACTTTAGTCAAGGGGAAATATTCAATGTTTGGTTAACTCCGCAGTTGGTCAGAAAATTCTACACATCTCCTCCGTTTTGGTGGTATCGCCAGCATTATAGCAGGATGTATATACATATATATCATAAGGTGCATTGGGAGCATCAGAATCATGGAATTTTGGGTTATTAAGGTTCGGGGGATGCTATTACGGTTAGATGATGAATTATGCGGTGCATGATGCTAATTCAACAAAGGTATGCAGTCATGCTCTGGTACATCATGTGGTAGTTGATACGGTGTTTATATATTGGAGACAGGCCTGGCAGAGGATTTCGGATGTTGAAAACCTGGTTCTAAGGCCCATTTGCCTAAACGAAGGAGGATATCTTCAGAATGGTTTGATCAAGTGTACTCAACTGGGTTGTGGTGGAACAGGCAGATGCACGAGGTGTTAAACGATGATTTTGGACAACTCCGGAACAATTCTTGGCACGTTCGAGGACGAATGTATGTTTAAGTGGGAGAGAATGTAAGGACCCGACCGGTCGTTTTGAGCTCTAGCGCGTCGTTCAGCGGTTTGAGGCCATGGGCAGCTTCATTTCAGGTATTATGACTTGTATGTAGGGTCGGAACTGAAATTCAGGAAGCTCAGGTGGATTTGGAAAGACAATCCTTGTTTTGGAAGCCTTAAGTTGGAAAAATTGACTAAGATTGGGATTTTGAGTAAATGACCTTCGAATCAGGATTTGAAGGTTCCTGCAGGTTCGTATGATGATTTCGGATTTGGGCGTATGTCCGGATCGGGTTTTGGATAACTCGGGAGCGTTTCGGCGCATGTTATGGAAGATAACATTTTAGAAGAATTTCATAAATTTGGGTTGGAAGGCGTTTCAGTGTTATTGATGTCTGTTTGAGATTTCGATCCTGGTAATAGCTTCGTATGGTGATTCTAGAATTGGGAGCGCGATCAGAGGTGAATTCGGATGTCCGTAGGTTATTTTGAAGTCATTTGGCTAAAGATAGAAATTTGAAGATTTTTGAGAATCCGACCGGAAGTGGAAATTTTGATATCGGGGTCAGAATGCAATTTCGTAAGTTGGAATCGGTCCGTAATGTTGAATATGACTTGTGTGCAAAATTTGGGGTCAATCGGACGTAATTTGATAGGTTTCGGCATCGGATGTAGAAGTTTTAAATTTCTAAGTTCATAAAGATTGAATTGGAGAGTGATTCGTTCTTTAGATGTTATTTGATGTGATTTGAGGCCTCGAGCAAGTCCGCATTATGTATTAGGATAGGTTGGTGTGATTGGACGAGTTCCAGAGGGCCTCGGGTGGAATCCGGGTGGTTAACAGATCAATATTTGAAGTTGAAGAAAAGCTAAGGTTGCTGTCATCTGGTGTGACCGCACCTGCGAGGCTTTGGTCGCAGGTGAGAGGTTTGGCTAGCTTGGCTGGAATCCACAGGTGCGGGCTCTTGGGCGCACCTGCGGAAGCGCAGGTGCGAGATAGGGACCGTAGGTGTGGAAATGAGCATGGGCAGACTGATTTAAAAATGGGAATTTTGCCATTTCTTCTCCTAATTTCATTTGGTATGGGCGATTGTGGGGAGCTTCAAAGAGGGATTTTCGTCAAGGATCAAAAGGTAAGTGATTTCTTCCCATTCCTAAGTTAAATATGTGATATTACATGGAATTAGACTTGATAATTTGTATAAAAATTAGGATTTTAAGGGAAGACCTAGAAATTGGTATTTTGGATTTGTACCACGAATTTGAGCATGGAAATTAGAGTAAATTGTATATTTGAGCTTGTAAGACTATGGGTAGAGTTTATCTTCAAGAAATTTCGGAATTCGAGCATGTGGGCCCGAGGGCATTTTGGTCAATTCCTTGAGCGGAGATAGGAGTTTATATAATTTGAATTGTTAACAAATATTAGAGTATATTTTCATTGGTTTGCCGTTATTTGGATAGTTTTGGGGCGTTGTGTATTATTTGTAGTCGTTGGAAGGGCTTAGAAGCCGGTTACGGAATTTCGGAGCGAGGTAAGTGTCCTTTCTAACTTTGTGAGGGGGAATTATCCCCATAGGTGAACTAAATGAATACATGCTATTATTTGCGGGGGCTACGTACGCACGAGGTGACGGGAGTCCGTGCGTAGCTATTAATATGCTATGTCCGGGTAGTCTAGGACCCACTAGCCTGCTTACTTCTTATACTTGTGACTTGTCAATAAAATATCATGTGATGCTGTCAATTAGTAATTAAATCCTTAAGAAGGCTAGACTTTACTTTTCTTAATCAATCGAGAGGAGAATGGATTCTTTCTGGTATAATTGTGTTCCGAATAAATTGGTAATATTTATAACCTTTTCAAACTGGTCAAATGAATTTCCGAAAATAATTTAATACTTTTTTCATGTTCATTAAAAGGAGAATTCTATCACTTCATTGAATAGCTAATTTTCCAGATAAAAAAATGTTGTTTATTGGTGTGAATATGTGTAACTATGGGTGCCTGCGTCGCATGTATGATTCGCGAGCAGGATAAACCCTGTATTTATGTATAATCGCGTCGCATGATCGATTCGTGAGCGGGGCAGATAGATGCATCTATGGTTCGAGCCGTTCGACCCTCGGCATTGCACATTTTATTATTGTTGGTCCGCGCCGTTCGACCCTCGGCATTTCTTGCGCATGATAATTGCTGCGTATTTTCTATAATTATTACCTGTTTATTGGCCTATGATGTTTTAAATTGCCAACTGAAATGACGAGGATTTAAAGTGTTAAATGTGAAAGAAGTTGATATTCCTTATCCTTGATTTTATTAAATTGCCATGATAGTACTGCTTAGTGTCTCACTTGATTATACCAAATTGACCTCTAGCAAGTGTCTAATTCGACCTCTCGTCACTACCTCTCTGAGGTTAGGCGGGGTACTTACTGAGTACACGTTGTTTTCGTACTCATGCTACACTTGCTGTGCATTTTTATTGCACATGTACTTTCACAGCGATGAGGCCAGCATTGGAGACTTAGGTGAGCTGCATTATCCGGAGGTGGCCCGCAACCGACAGAGTCTCCCTCGTATTGTATTTATTTTTATTTTAAATTCCTTGTCCATTGGTATTTCAGACAAGATTTGCTGTATTTGAAAAATTCTTAGAAATTACTCATGTACTTGTGTCACCGGGTTTTGGGACGTGTTTGGGATTTACTTTAATAAATTGAATTGTTTACCTGTCGTATTTATTTAATAAATTTTCGTCCGCTCATTGGGCTGTAAGTGAAAGGTAACGATTTCGAAAAATGTTAAAACAAAAATTTAATTCAACTATTTAACGATTGGCTTGCCTGACAGTGGTGTCTGACGCTATCACGACGTTATGGATTTTGAGTCGTGACAAAATATTGTAAAATTGCATATATAGCTTCAAAATCATGCATCAATAACAATTAATATTTTTCCATAAATTTCTATATTTTCTATCAATTTATTCAGCATTTTATTTCCAATGAATAATTATAAAATTTCATTACAAATGACTTCAAAATCATATCTTGATTTCATTAATCATTTAGGGTCCTATTAAGGGAAAATCATTTCATAATTAGCCAAATTGGCACCTTTTGGCCATAATTGCAATAACTTTGCAATTATGGCCCAATCATATAATTTATGCTATTTTTGTCCAGAAATTAATCATTTTGTATTTTTAAATACTAAGTAATCATTTTAAAATATTTCTATGCGTGACATTCATTTTTTACAATTTATTAGCTATTTTGTAAATTGTTTTACTTAATTTAATTAGGTATTTAACGAATAGCCATTTTCATTTCAGTTCTAGCCTATTAAAATCAGCCCAAACCCCAATTAAATTAACCCAATACCCCAGGCCCAATCCGTTAAAATCACCCAACCCAACCTGTGTTTTAATCTGAACCGTTGATCAATTTTGATCAATGGCTCAGATTACCCCTTCCTAAAATAAACCCTAAAGACAACCCTTCCCAATTCCCTCTCCTTCTCTCCGCCCTTCACTCTCTCATCTCTCTCAAATGCTCTGTGCTAGAACCACCATGGTTCTCACCGGCCGTCGACTTTCGAGTCTCTATGGTGGTCTCACCAGCACCCCCAGCCCATGACTCTCCTCCTACGCCGGATTATTGCTTCCCTAAGGCCCTCAAGAGAACCTGAAGCGGTTCACTCACCCCCTCATGACCTCTCATGCCATTCTTCGGCCATCCACGGCCGTCCGAGTAAGATTCCCTTATTTTCGGCTAGAACCAGTGGTTCTTAAGTCATTTTCTCCTTCTCTTTGGGTTGTCTCTATGAAACCCTAACTATCAGTCTCTGATTCTCTTAGATCTGTAACAGATCTTGGCTTATTATGAGCTATTTTTGATGTTTTAAAGGGTTTTTTCGATTTTCATAAAGTGACTCTTCATCTTCAAAACTAGGGTTCTTAAACCTCTTTTCAAAAACGATTTTCCTTCAGATTTTAAGTATTACCTTATGATTTTCATTATATTTAAGTTTTATTTGAGCTTTTTCCCTTTTGTTTGAGTTAGTTTTGTTAAGACCCCCCAAAGTTCTTGGTTTTAATCAGTGGCTCCGAGTTTGTTTTCGATAAGGTGTTTACCTATTCTATTATGTTTATTGTGTTCTCCTGAACACTCTGTGATTCCGTGATTTTTACCCCATGTTTGCTTGTTAGGGTTTCTGGCTGCTATTATTCCTACTTATTATGTGGTTCTACTCTATTTTTGTTCATCAATGTCTCTAAATCTTCACTCCTCCCGCCTGTATTACATTTATTTTGTAATTCATGTTATGCTCTATGCGAATCCCTAATTTCGTGTGATTTTACCCTATTTTGGTTACTAGGATTCCTGATCCTTGCATATCATGTGTTTATTCCGTGGTACTTTCCTTTGGCTAATATTGTCTCCTATTCGAATCCCTTGATTCCCTGTAACTGATACGCTTCACTGATTTCTTGTGATATTCTCTACTGATTTTCTGACTTATAAAATATTTTCCTACCTTATTCTATAGTTGATTATTCTATCAATTTTATATTTAAGCATTTTTCCTTAATTAGATATTCTGTACCTAACCTAATTACTTGTCCTATACTTGTACTATGTTGAAATATTTCCTTATGTGTTATATTCCTGTCTTATGGTATCTTGCCTTATTTTGCTACCCGTCTATTACTGTTTGATTTTGACTCCTTAATTAAATGGGACACTTACACACTATTTTTATATTATTTGATACACAGTCCCATAATTACTGATTAACTTTGATTTTTACCTTATTTGTTACATGTTTTCAAACTATATATACCCTGCTTTTCATAGACACAAGACACAAACACACTGGTTCAAAATCTCTCTCTCTCACACAAAAGATTTCTGCTCTCTTTCTGTGTTATTTATTACTGTTCCAAGTTAGCCGGGTGCAAGCCAAGGCTAACTATTGTGCTCCCTTATCCTCCACTTTGTGTTTACTCTCTTCTCTACTGGTATGTTCTGATTTTAATTCAAGTTCCCAAACCAATATGTTTCTTCTAGTACTTCAATTCATCCTGTTTATAATATGTTTTTACTTATGGTTTTGCTGTGATGTCTGCACTTGACCTATTTGCACTATGGTTCACTTAGCATGCTATGTATCCCCTCCCTTAGAACTCAACATGATTATGCACTGATAACCCCTTTAGTGTACTTCACTATGATTCTGCTTTACTTAGGCTTCTCTGATTACTAGCCTAAACTCTCTGTACTAAAGCAAGTTGTACTTTATCACTACTTTGTCCTTTAGATTTATGAAATACCTACTTGAATTCCCTTAGCATATGGCTGATTCTGTGCTTCTACAACTATATGTTCACCTATGTACCCTATGTGTCCCCAATCCCTCACTACCCTGTTTGTGGTTGCTGAACTTGTCTTAGTTCTTGTTCTATGTGTGCTGTTCTGATCCTGAGATGGGAGTGTTGTTTGTTCTTATAGCCCTACTCTTTTCAAACTGTTTCATTACTATTTTTGTAAAACTCATCTTTCTTGTTCAAAACTATTTTCTTACTCAAAACTATGTCAAGCACTCTCACTCTACTCTTAGACCCTTAAGTTCTGCCCCTTTAATGTGTGACTGCTTAGGGATCCCTACGAGATCCCTCTGAACTCTGACACATTAGAGCTGGATCTTCCACATTGCACTTACTCAATTGTGGTTATGAAATCTGGGTTTGAGCACTGTCCAGGATCCCTTGAGGTCCTTAAGGAACGCTGACGCACCCGGATATTGAGAAAGGCTATGAAACAATCTGGCATTGAGGTTATGGAAATATGGGCCTATTTGCAGGCTCCCTATAGTATAACTTCTTATTTTCTTTCTTCTATTCATGTAATTCATTCAATATTGGTTTGTAATAATTATTGTAAACAACATTGGGGCTGGATGTGAAAAAAGGAGAGGGTAGCTATGCATGCTATAAAGGGTAGAAACCATGCTTCTAAGTTTACATTTCCTCAGTGTGCAATAGAATTCATGTTTAGGAATAACACGTGCAAAACATGTCATGCATTAGATACCATGCCCATTAGGTTTCGTATATACTGTTTTCAGCATCTCATTTTGGCACTATCGCCTAGAAATCCTGTGCTAGGATAAACACATTAAGGCAAACTTTCACTCATGCGACCATGTCTAATAAATGATGTGATTCTGAGTATATAGGAATCCTGCCCTATGTAAACCTTGCATATCCTGAAATCATTTAGAAATTCTGCTTTAGGAATTCTGCATATGCATCATTTTGTATAACTTGTGTGCATTAGACACCATGTTTTAGGATTTCATTCATACTCGCTCAACTACACTTAGTGTAACTACTGATGTATAAAAAAGGGGTATAAAACATCCCCACCCCATTTTTTAACAACTGGTAATAATCCTTTATTTTGCAACACCTAGGTACAACATGTTTAAGCAAACAACGTAAAATAGTTTCCTTAATAAATCTGGGTAACTACCACGCCTAGGCAAGCCTTAGGTAATTAAGGTTATTAAAACTGGAAACAAGCTTCTTTTATGTGTACTGTCTAACTATCAACAAATTTAAAATCAGTAGGCAATACTAATTAAGACTTCCTCTCTGAGTTATGAAACGAATGTGCCTCTTTGTTATTATCACTTAGATATCATGCTTTAGGATTTGAAAATCCAGACCTTAATTGTGTTTGAGTCATGCTGTTTCTGTGCATTATCTGTGGAGGTACTTGGGCCTTTTGTGTTTATATGCTTATCCCCTTAATTGTAGTCCTATATGTTATTGATTGTCGCTTAGTGTTTTACCTTTAAAACTGAGGGTCTACCGAGAACCTCCCTCATAGGATATAAGTCCTAAACTCCTCCAAGACTAATAGGAAGGGACGGGTAACAACATGCAATAAAGGTTGTGACCAACACTCGCTCTAAGTACCTTTACGGGGTGGGAATGGATAGATATGGATATGATGATCGGTGCGTTAATACCACGTGTAGCCCCTTTTTGAGGAGTGACATACCGGGTATTGCATTGATGTGATCCATATAACAAAATAAACCTAGGACATCCCTTATGCATGACTATAACCCTTTTAAAAAATCTACTTAGCTATTAAATATTTTCAAACTTAGTGTGCTTAGACTGGGAATATTTCAAAACCATCTACTATTTTAAAACAATAATTTCTTACTTGCTACTTGTACAAAATTCACAAAGTTGTTTGGCCGGGAACCACAATTGTGGATCCTGAGGGGTGCCTAACACCTTCCCTTTAGGATAACCTCAATCCCTTACCCTATCTCTGGTTATCAAACTTGCTTGTAAATAAACCCCCCCAAATAGGTTCCCTAACGCACCTTAACTCGTTAGGTGGCGACTCTTCAAAACTTGCAAACCCCCTTTCACAAAAGGAATGAGTTGTCCCAACCAATGTCAAAAACCCTTGACCGGCCCCGAAAGAAGTTTTGGAAAAAAGGGGGCGCGACAATGACAATGTACATTGGATGTTCGAGTGGTTCTCTAGCAGTGAATTCATCATCAGGTCAAGAGTGTTCCTCATCTAGTGCTAATCAGATTGAGGGGAAAGTATCCTTATGCTCCTATCAGAGTCATGAGGCAAGCTGGGAGAAAACAGGTTATACCATGAGTTTCCAAAATGGTTCATTACAAAGCAGACTTCCAAGGGAATGCCATTCCATTCAAGTTCGATGTACAACACATGTGGCATCAAAAGATTGTTGTGGAGAAAGATACCATTGATCCAGCTCGGTATCACGCCGGCCATGTGTACTTCTACCTATCATGGTTGGTTGATGACATAGAGGAAGAAGTCAAGCCAGGGGTTGATTTGAGGAATAGGGTCATAGACGACGTTGCTGAAGCACAAGTCAAATACAGGAGGTTGCGCAAAAGGGTTTTTTAATCTGAGGCCAGGCATTTGGAGCAACATAAAGTGGACATGGAAGCAATCAACGAATGGAGGGGAATCGCTACTAAGTCAACAAAGAGGTTGGAGTATTTGGAGCAGGGGTTGATGGAGCTTGAGGGAAAGATGAGGAAAAGGATCTCGGGTTGTCAGAACGCAAAGGGAAATGAAGGAGGACATCTAGCAAGGGCATATCTGCTGTTGGACATGCACAACCTCGGGAATCTGATTGATGGGGCAAAGAAGGCCAAGCTTGGAGAAGGTCCCTTTGGGAGAAAGTAGAATAGGAATGATGTTTTACTTATTTTCTAGATTCGTTTAAGATTCGATTGTAATAAGGCAAATGCCACTAGTGACTCTTTATAATTATTGTCAATTTAGTAGAGATTTGGTCTATTTATCATATTAATGAAATGACACAGTTATCGGCATTGAGTTTTCTCCAAATTCATATGTCGCTAGGCCTACCTCGGGCACAATGAGGTTCCCAAATTAGGACACAAATTTGTAATTCCGAAATACGTGTTTACATACCGCAAATATCCTTTTATTACTCCTTACTGACTTGTTACCTTTTGTTTTTCTTCCTTTTCTTTGTTTATTCCCATCCTCTAAGGTTAGTTCGTGCATACTGGCATCATCGTCATATCATACCAGATCTTGAGGTCCTCCACCTCTTCCTCCTCCCAGTGATTCTAAGAACAAAGGAAAATCTAAGATGGACGATATGAGTGGTATTAAGAAAGACAACGCTACACACACCGATAATGTTGAAACTTCGGATGGTCGGAGTACTCCGACGCAGAATGACTTGGTTTTACGGTTAGAACAAAAGATATTGGAGTTACAAGGGGAACTTGAGTAGGTCCCTAACTTGGCAAACCTTTCCCTTACCTTGAATGTTCCTAACATTAACCAACAAAACCCCCAAAACCCAACACCTCCTCAAAACACACAAAACCAGCACCTACAAAATCCTCCCGCACTTCATCAGTACATCACGCTTCCCTAAAATCCTAATCCTCCACTAGTACCAACTCCCCCACCACATCACCATCATCCGACCCAATATCCACAAACTACCACTTACCACACTCCTCAAAATGCACCACAACCTACCCCTGACCCCCAACTCAACTAATGACCAACACTACGCCCAAATTCCTAGAGTCCACCAAAGTAACCCCATATACGTGGAAACCTTACCCTACACTTCACAGCAAACCCTGTGTACACCGGAATCTTCCGAGAAGGACCTGCTCATCAAAAACATGGCAGAAGAACTTAAGAAGCATACGAGTCGAGTCCAAGGTGTTGAAGGTGGTAAGGGCATCGAGGGTTTGAATTATGAGGATTTGTGTATTCAGCCGAACGTAGAACTGCCAAAGGGTTACAAACACTCTTAAGTTCGAAATGTTCAATGGGACAGGTGATCCGAAGGTACATATGAGAGCATATTGAGACAAGATCGTAGGGGTTGGTAAATATGAAATAATACGCATGAAGCTTTTCATGAGGAGCCTCACTGGAGATGCCCTATCCTGGTACATTAGTCAAAACCCAAAGAATTGGGTTAACTGGGTAAGCATGGCGTCAGATTTTATGGCTCGATTCAGGTTCAATATAGAGAATGCACTAGATGACTTTTACATCCACAATCTTAAGAAGAAGCCGACAAAAACATTCCATGAGTATGCTACTCGGTGGAGATCAGAGGCTGCGAAAGTAAGACCAGCATTGGAAGAAGAGCAAATGAACAAGTTATTTGTCCGAGCTTAGGATCTGCTGTATTGCGAGAAGTTGATGGTTATCGAAAACCATAATTTCTTTGACATCATCAAATTGGGAGAAAGAATAAAAGAGGGAATTAAAAGCGGGCTGTTATCAAATTTCGAGGCACTCCAGGCTACGAACAAAGCCTTGCAGTCGGGTAGTATATCTAAAAAGAAGGAAGTAGGGGCAGTAATGGTAGCCCAAGGTCCGAAGTCTCCTCTCACATTCCAAAAACCTCCACCCACGTATCGCCTTCACCTCCTAGATATCAACAACCCAAAACCGCTTACCATACTTACAACACTCTTCCAACATATTACCACTCACCACCAGCCTGCCAAAATTACCAAAAACCCATACCAAATTTCGACCGCAGACGCCCAGACAATACACTCTTATTGCCGAACCCATCGACCAGTTGTATGAAAGGTTGAAAGCTGCCTGTTATTTCACTCCCATTCCCGCTATTGCCACAGAAACTTCCTCTCAGTGGGTCAATCCAAACAAAACACGTTCCTACCATACGGGCATGTAAGGTCACACTATTGCTGAATGTCACACTCTGAAGGACAAGATCCAAACACTAATCGACACAAGGCTTATAAAGGCAATGGAGGCTGCACCTAATATACGCAACAATCCTCTCTTGGATCACATGGGCAAGGGGATAAATGTGATAGAAACTGATGAAGAATGGCATCCGGAAGGGTCAATCAGACTCATTCGGGAAGGGGATGATCCTAAAATACCTACAGTCACTCTCACACCTATTGTGGTACAGATGCAATCAAAGATTGAAGTTGAGGTAGCCGCACCGACTCTATTTGAGGTTTAAGTAACAACGCCATCATCCACGCCAACTCCGTTCGAAGTAGAAGTGACCACACCATTCACCGTGACAGTAGCACCTACTCCGTCCTTCAAGTCCAATGCTATAGCCTGGGACTACACTGCAGAAGCGAGAAGGAAAGGAAATGGGAAACTGAAAGAAATTGGTGCAGCACAAGGTATGACCAGAACTGGTAGGGTTTACACGCTCGAGCATTTGGGGGGAACAAGTAAAGAAGACGCTTCCAAAAAGCCTATCATTGAAACCGGATCGGATGATCTTTGGAGAAAGGTGCAAGCAAGAGAGTATTCTGTGGTTGATCATCTGAACAAAGTCCATGCTCCGATATCGATTCTATCACTACTGCAGAATTATAAAGCACTTATGAATGCATTGATGAAAGTGTTGAACGATGCTTATGTACCCAACAACATTACTAGGGGAGAGATGGCCAGCATTATAGGACAAGTATTGGAAATCCATAAGATCACTTTCCACGAAGATGAAATACCACCGGAAGGGTTGAGTCACAACAAGGCGTTGCATATCAAAGTGCAGTGCGAAGACAAATTCATTGCTAGGGTCTTGATAGATGGGGGTTCGAGTCTCAACATCTGTCCATTGACTACCTTGAAGAGATTGGGTAAAGGTTTGCGTGAAACACGAGCAGGAACTATGAACGTGAAAGTGTTCAATGGGTCTCAAAGGGCCACGATCGGGGAAACCAACCTCTGTTTGCAAATGGGCCCAACTTGGTTTGATGTTGAATTCCAAGTGCTCAACATATCCGCCTCGTACAATTTGCTATTGGGATGACCTTGGATACACGCTGCTGGGGCGGTAACCTTTACTCTGCATCTGATTGCGAAGTTTGAATGGAACCAAGAAGTGATCATTCATGGAGACTGGAGTAACCCTATTTACACCAATCAAACTGTTCCGGTTGTGGAGAATAGAAGGAAGGTGGGTGGAGAGACTTACCATCGTATTGAGCATGTTAATGCGATAGAGAAGGATAAATAGTAGAGTAGAAAAATTGAGAGAATATTGGCATGGGCAGGATATGAACCTGGTAAAGGGCTCAGTAAGAATCTCCAGGGTATCGCCAAACCAATACAACTAAAATAGCATGGCACAACCTTTGGACTTGGATATCAATACACATGGCATGAGCATCAAAATTGGTCGCCACCATGGCGTGGTCCTTATTACCCTCTTGAGCAACCAAATTTGAGCCAATCCTTCCATCAGGTCGATATGGGATCTGAAGAACATAAAATTCTAGCTAGTTTAAGGAATCTGTTCTTGGAAGATGAAGATATGGACTGCAGCGTAATAGTTGAGGAGGAGGAGTAAGAAGGCCTCGTCATCCAGACAGTGGAGGAGGGAGATGTTCTCAGGAATTGGACCGCCACACCATCAAGGGTCCACCGAGTTTTGGGGTAGCCTGGCTGCTAGCATCATTTACCTTGAAAATAATTTTAATGAGCATTTTTAAGACATTTTTTTCAGTATTTTGTTATTCTGCGTTGAAACAATTGTTTGAATCTTTAAAATCACTTTTTTGTTTGACATTTTGATACTTATCAATGGTTTGCTATTTTATTATTCATTATTATCCTTCACATTTTCTCTCGACAACATTATTATTACTTATCCTGATTAAACAACAACTGTGACATGTAATGAGATAACGAAACATAAGGATAGTGACTAAGAGGAGATAGAAGAAGAAGATATAATACCTGAGGAAATTGTCAGAGAAGTGGAAAATTTTGAGAACCAGCCTAAGTCTAATCTGGACGAAACCGAGATAGTCAATTTGGGAGACTATGAAACAGTCAAAAGAAACTCGCATAAGCATTCACCTGTCACCATCAGAGAAAGAAGAGTACACCCGTTTTCTTGAAAAAATATGAAGATATTTTTGCATGGTCTTATGATGATATGACTGGTTTGAGCACGTCTATAGTGGTTCATAAACTACCTACCAATCTGATGTGTTCGCCTGTAAAGCAGAAGCTCAGAAAGTTCAAGCTATATCTGAGTCTGAAAATCAAAGAAGAGGTCACCAAGTAGATCAAAGCTAAGGTTCTCAGAGTGGTTGAATATCCAACCTGGTTGTCTAACACCGTGCTTGTTCCGAAGAAGGATAGGAAGGTCATAGTATGTGTCGACTATCGGGACTTAAGCAGAGAAAGTCCCAAGGATGATTTCCCGTTACCCAATATACATATACTGATCGACAACTTTGCCAAGCATGAACTCCAGTCTTTCATTGATTGTTTCGCGGGATATCATCAGATCTGGATGGATGAAGAAGATGCCGAGAAGACAACTTTTATTACACCATAGGGGGTGTACTTATATAAAATGATGCCGTTTGGTATGAAGAATGCTGGGGCCACATATATCAGAGCCATGACAACCATTTTTCACTACATGATACACAAGGAGATAGAGGTATATGTGGATGACGTCATCATCAAATCCAACAAGGGTACATATCACATAGCGAATTTGAGAAAGTTCTTTGATCAACTTTAGAAGTGTAACTTGAAACTGAATACCACAAAATGTGCCTTCGGGGTCCCTGCTGGAAAGTTGTTAGGATTCATCGTCAACCACCGAGGAATTGAGCTAGACCCATCAAAGGCCAAGGCTATCCGGGATTTTCCACCTCCAAAGAACAAGGAGGATGTGATGCATTTCTTAGGGTGTCTCAATTACATCGGCCAATTCATAGCACAATCAATCGTGATCTTTGAGCCAATTTTCAAAATGTTAAAGAAGGACGCCGCAACAAGTTGGACTGAAGACTGCCAGAAGGCTTTTGACAGAATCAAGGAATATTTGTCCACACCACTAGTCCTGGTCCCGCCAAAACCTGGTAGACCTATGCTACTCTATCTGTCCGTACTAGATGGGGCTTTCAGTTGTGTCTTGGGACAACACGATGAGACAGGGAGGAAAGAGGAGGCTATATACTATTTGATTAAGAAGTTCACACCCTACGAAGCATAATACTCTTTGCTGGAACGCAATTGCTGCGCTCTGACATGGATAGCTCAGAAATTGAGGCAGTACTTCTGTGCGTACACCACATATATCATATCAAGGATGGATCCTCTGAAGTACATCTTCTAGAAACCCATGACTACAGGGAAGCTGGCAAAATGGAAGATACTGTTACGTGAATTTGGCATCGTCTATGTGACTCAGAAGGCGGTTAAGGAACATGCATTAGCAGATCATCTTGCAGAAAATCATGTAGGAGGAGAATACGAACAAGTAAAAACGTATTTTCCCCATGAAGAAGTATCATTTGTAGGGGAAGATATCTCCGAAACCTATGACGGTTGGAGAATGTTCTTCGATGAGGCCGCAAATTTTAAAGGAGTGGGTGTCGGAGCCGTTTTAGTGTCAGAGATAGGTCAACATTACCCGGTATCTACAAAACTCAGATTCTCATGCACCAACAATATGGCAGAGTATGAGGCTTGCATCTAGGGGCTAAATTAGGCCATTGACATGAATATTCAGGAATTGCTGGTAATTGGTGATTCAGACCTTCTGGTACATTAGGTTCTAGGAGAGTGGGCTACAAAGAATACCAAGGTATTACCATATCTATATTATGTTCAATAAATGATGAAGAGGTTCACGAAGATAGAGTTCATACATATCCCAAAAATCTATAATGAGTTCGCAGATGCATTGGCCACTCTATCCTCCATGATACAACACCCGGACAAAAATTTCATCGACCCTATTCCAGTAAGGATCCATAATCATCCAGCTTATTTCCCTCATGTTAAAGAAGGAACGGATGGGAATCCGTGGTTCCATGATATCAAGGAATACTTAGCAAAAGGATAGTACCCGGAGCATGCAAATCATACTCAGAAACGCACATTCCGAAGATTATCCAACCATTTCTTCCAAAGTGGAGGAATTCTGTACAGAAGGACTCCAGACCTAGGGTTATTGTGGTGCGTCGACACCAATGAAGCTTACAAATTGATCGAAGAGATACATGCTGGAACTTGCGGATCACATATGAATGGTTTCGTTTTAGCCAAGAAGATACTGAGAGCAGGATATTTTTGGATGACTATGGAAACAGATTGCATCAGGTATGTCCACAAGTGTCATCAATGACAAATACATGCAGATATGATACGGGCGCCACCGAATGAACTCAATGCAACACGTGCACCTTGGCCTTTTGCCGCTTGGGGAATGGATATCATCGGTCTGATCGAACCCGCCGCTTTAAACAGGCACAAGTTCATTTTTTTGGCCATAGACTACTTCACAAAATAGGTTGAGGCTGCATCTTACAAGGCTGTAACCAAGAAAAGTCATCCCAGATTTTATTAGGGATCATATTGTTTGCCGATTCGGGGTGCCGGAATCCATCATCATCGAAAACGCCGCCAACCTCAACAGTGACTTAATGAAAGCTATGTGTGAAACCTTTAAAATCAAGCATAAGAATTCCACAGCATACAATCCTCAAATGAACGGAGCCGTGGTGGCCGCCATCAAGAATATCAAGAAAATATTGAGAAATATTGTAAATAATCACAAGCAATTGCACGAGAAGTTACCATTTGCCTTATTGGGGTATCATACCAAAATCCGCATATCAACCGGGGCAACTCCCTATTTGCTGGTCTACGATACTGAAGCAGTCATTCTTGACGAGGTCAAAATTCCTTCTTTAAGAATTATACAAGAAGTTGAACTCAGTGATGCGGAATGGATAAGAAGTCGCTACGAATAATTAGCTCTCATTGACAGGAAAAGAATGAATGCAGTGTGCCATGGTCAACTTTATCAGAACATAATGTCCGGAGCATTCAACAAAAGGGTCAAACCCAGACAGTTCACACCGAGGCAGCTGGTGGTGAAACGGATCTTCCCTCATCAAGATGAAGCCAAAGGGAAGTTTTTACCAAATTAGCAAGGGCCCTACATGGTTCAGAGAGTACTAACAGGAGGAGCACTCATACTTATAGAAATGGACAGAGAAATTTGGCCAAAGCCTATCAACTCAGACGCAGTCAAGGGATACTATGTTTAGATTGCTTATATTTCTTCATCTGATGTAACTGAAATACGCTTGTCCGGATTCCCGTTTAAGAGGGGATACGTAGGAAGACTTGTGGGTTTGGTCTCAATTCAATAAAATTTTCATTTTCCCCACAATCAGAAACTGGGGAAGAATTTTGAGGAGAACCCTCAAAACTCTGGAGCAAATCTAGTCAACTTCTTCATATGCAGAACGGTCAAAGAATCGCCTATTAAACTGGGGAAATTATTTGAGGAGGACCCTCAAAATTATAATGAAAGGAAGTCACGATGTCTCTAAAAGTGTCACAGTCATTGGTTCATCTAATTTATTTGATATTGTATACTACTGTGTTTTAAATAACTACATTCAACAAATGCACGCATGTTTTCTCGGAAATTTAGTCTTTATTTTTTATGAGCAGCCAGATGCTACCCATAGTAACTTCAGCAGGATCTTGATACAGAGCAAAGCAAAGCAAAGCAAGCAGGAGAATGTCACGACCCAAGATCCTAACTCAGGTCGTGATGGCGCCCAACACCGGGATCAGGCAAGCCACCAATTGATTTACTAGTGAGATTTCGTTATTCAATAAAAGGCTCCAACACTTGCCAAATTTAAGTTTTAAATCATGAAGTGAACACGGATAAACCAACCAAACTTAATCAATGTAACTGAAAGGTTCAAAAATCAACATATACAGTCCAAAAATATAATGTCTACTACGTGTTCCAGGAACTAGTGTCACAAGTCCTACGGGCATACTAACATAATATACAAAAGATACAATAGAACTGTCCCACTGTGTGAAAATAATAGACGGGAAATAACAAAAGAAGACTCCATAGTGCTGCTGAGGATCGCTAGGATAAGCAACTCACCGTGAAGTCAGGTCCAGCTATAATCATAATCGAGCTCCGGTCTGATAACCAGATGCACCAGCCTCAGAACCTGTACAATTAAGTATAGAAACGTAGCATGAGTACATAAATAAATATGTACCCAGTGAGTATCTCGTCTAATCTCGAAGAAGTAGTGACGAGAGGTCGACTTGACACTTACTAGGGTCCAACAATATAATTTAACTGGATATGATAAAAACATTAGGCATACGAGGAAGATAAAGCAGTAAACATTAAAGGTAACTGCAAATCAAATAAATACTGGAAGTAACTAAACAATTACCACTTCATTTCCCCCAAATATCTGTCAATCCAATATCCATGAAATCATTAACAATTCAGCATGCGCATACCGGTTAAGGACAACCGGCCTAAGCCATCATAATAACCATATATGTGCACTGCAGAGGGTCGAACGACCCGAACCATAAATATATCTTTCAATTCGCCTTGGCGTACGACCCGCTCCCATGAGAGTGGGGAAAATAACACTCAGCTCGCGGAATGTAAATTGCGAAGCGGTCACATGCACACACAATATTTTCTTAATTTACTTTTCAGTGAACAATTCCTTTAAATATCCAAATTCCATGATCTCAGGGAAACAAAGCTGCATATAACATGAATTTTTAAAGCATATAATTCATTTCGAGGAAGAACACAAGGCATGGTGTGGGCCTAACTACCCGGACATAACAATAATAGCCGCTACGTACAGACTCTCGTCACTTTGTACGTACGCATACCCCACAAACATCAATACATTGTCATTTAGATCACCTATGGGGACAATTCCCTCTTACAAGGTTAGAAAGGAGACTCACCTTGTGTCGAACCTACTCTCCGGGTCAAGAATGCGCCCGAAACTCCGAATTCGTCTCCCAAGGACTCGAAACTAGTCAAATGAGACACAAGTTCATCAATTTATACTCAACAGTATGAAATTCCCCTATTTACTTAGCTATTTCATCCTACTTGCAGAAATCCATAAATTCACCCCCAGGCCCGCATGCTCGGATTTCGGAAATTTTCGAAGGAAACACTTATCCAGAACCTAAGGATCGTTAATATATGGGTGTATGATTTCATGGCTAATTAACGGGTAATTCCATAAATTTTCATAAAGCCCTAGGTTATTACTCTAACCCTTGATTTCCACTAATTAGAAGGTTAATCTAACTAGGAATTCATGTATTAAACTAATATTAGGGTAGAATTCACTTACCTTTCAGTAGCTAGGTCGTGGGGATCTTTTCCAAGCTCTCAAGGTCATCTATGGTGGAAGAAAATGGAGTAAAATGAACAAATCCCGTGTTTTAAAGAACTCACTGCCTACAGGGGTTCCGCACCTGCGGCTCAAGGACCGCGCCTACGGTCTCGCACCTGCGGAGAGGAACCCGCACCTGCGGCTCCACTCCTGCGGATCTTGATCCGCACCTGCGAGAAAAGGGAAGCACACCTAAAGACGCACCTGCGAGGCTTGGACCGTAGGAGCGGTCCCGCACCTGCGAGGCTTGGACCGTAGGAGCGGTCCCGCACCTGCGACTGGGCAACTGCACCTGCAGTCACACCAGATCAGGTGCACCAGCAACTGCTTCAACTGGTTTTTGGCCTCGTTTGGTGCCTGAGAGGCACCTGCGCCTACCTAAGCCCCCGTCCAAATATATCAACAAGTCCCAAATCATAATACGGACTCGCTCGAGCCTTCGGAACACCCAAAACAACGCTAAAACTAAAATCACACCTCAAAACCCCTAGAATCAAACTTAAGAACTTTAAGTTCTTGAATTCGCTAACAATGCGCCAGGTCGACCTATACTTCTCGGAATGACCCCAAACTTTGCGAGCAAGTCATAAATGACATAACGAGACTATTCCCGATCTCGGAATTCCGTTCGAACCTCGATAACCCAAAAAACACGTTCCAAACCAAAATTCTTAAACTTAAGGAATCATATTTCACTATTTGGCGCCGAAACGCTCCCGGGTCATCCAAAACCCGTTACGGACACACGCCCAGGTCCAAAATCATCATACGAAGCTACCGGAACCATCAAAACTCGATTCCAAGGTCGTTTACTCAAAATGTTGACCGAAGTCAAACTTGGCCAAAAAGGCCAACCTTAAGGAACCAAGTGATCCTATACCATTCCAAACTCTTCCAAATCCCGAACCACCCCTCCCCACAAGTCATAAATCATTAAAAGCAACTACGAGAAGTCTCGTTTAGGGAAACGGGGTCCGATAACACAAAACGATCGATCAGGTCGTTACAGAGAAGGCACGAACCAAGATTACCCGTAAAACTCACGATTTTGGTTTGGATGCAAGAACAAGAAATATTTGCAAATACGTGCACACGTCAGAATCACTATCTGATAAAGACAAAGCTGCCAAACACAAACATATCTAGATAAGAAATACTCTGCTATCGCTTATTATCTTTCCTTGCATGAGACTAAGCCCTGTCTCCTTTTCTTTCATGAGGCTAAGCCCTGCCTCCTCCTTGCATGAGACTAAGCATTGTCTCCCATCTTGCATGAGGCTAAGCCCTGCCTCATTCTTCTATGAGACTAAGAATTGTATCCCATCTTGCATGAGGCTTATCCCTACTGCCTCCTTGCATGAGACTAAGCATTGTCTCCCATATTTCATGAGGCAAAGCCCTGCCTCCTCCTTGCATGAAACTAAGCATTGTCTCCCATACTGCATGAGGCTAAGCCCTGCCTCCTCCTTGCATGGGACTAAGCATTGTCTCCCATCTTGCATGAGGCTAAGCCCTGCCTCTTCCTTGCATGAGACAAATCCCTGTCTCCTATTTTGCATGAGGCTAAGCCCTGCCTCCTCAACTGCATAAGGCTAAGCATTGCATTTCCTTGCATAACACCAAATGCTATGCTACTTGAAATCTAGCACTATTTTCTATTTTTCATGGGGCTAAGCTCTGCCCTCGATCTCACACAAGACTAAGATCTGTCTTGTTTCGCTTCTCTTATGACCTAACTTTATGTCTTTGTATCTTATGGGCTGAAATATCGCCATTCTGTCCAAAGGCGTCATAGTCCGAAGGCGTCATCCTCAAAGCTGGAAGACACCATGCCATGAGGATCTCTCAATATTGCACATCATTATTCAAAGGCGTCATAGTTCAGAGGCACCATTTTCATTGCCCCAAAACGTCATTTCATGGCCTACGAATCCCTTATCACGCAATTCATAGCCCAGGACATCATGGTCTAAGGACATCATCCTCATCGTCCAAAGACAACTTTCATGGTTCAAAGGAAATTTGCATAATGTTTAAATTATAGCAATATACTCCTGGCACTGTGTTTAAGTTTTGCAGGTGATCCAGGAGGTAACCGTTCTCCCAACGAGAGCAATCTTCGCTCCAGTTTCCGTTCAAAATTCACATCTTGAGACTACCCCAAATACAACCGACCACCGTCCGTTACCCATTTTCACTTGATAATCATTCAAATATCCATAACTGTTCCAAGGTACATCCACTCACAATTCCGATATCATCCTATCTTGAAGAACTTGTCCATTCCTATAACAACTCCATCGGCTTAGTTCACTACTGGATCCAGAACTACACACGGTTTGATTCCCGTCAAACCAGGGATATGTAGGCAACTCGAAAACCGGTGTTCGACCTCTATTTTTCAACTCACCCCATTCGGTTAAAATCGGTCATCATTTCTTTACTCGACAACTCTTTCTTCGGTTAAAGAGGGGTAGTTGTTGATACCCAATTTTCCCCTTATATACACACACACACACACACACACACACACACACACTTTCAAAATAGTATATTTGCATCACCATTTAGCTTACAAACATATACAAGCATTTTTCATAATTTTCCATTTCTGTATTTTATTATATAAATATCAAATAATTATCCTTCAAATTATTTTTTTTGATGATTAATCATCCAAACTTATCATTTACACCAATATGTATGTTTTTAAAATATTTTACTGCATTTTTCATAATTACATTTGCTTTTTTAGGTTAATTGCACATTTTTGCAATAATAACCTATATTCATGTATAATTACATTATTTATGCAAAAAAACAACTTTTTATATTTTTATAATGTTAAGTAATTATTTTTAATTATTTTAGTGCACAAATAATATTTTTCTTATTTATTAATTACTTTTATATTTTTAAATATTGGGTATTTAAAAACTAGCCAAAATTCCTAAACAATTTCGGACCAAGCAATGGCCCAAAAACACCTAATACACTGGCCCAAATACCCCAGCCCAAACCAAACTAACCCAACCCCCTAAACCTGGTCATGACCCGTTCCTAAGTAAACCCGATCCAACTCCCCTTTAATCATGGCCGTTGATCTCTGAGATCAACGGCCTGTATCAAACCCTCCCTTTTAATTACCCCCCTTCACCCCTAACCCTAACCTCATTTTCACCCATCCTCCGTCCTAATATCCCTCATCTCCCTTATCCCTCCTAAATAACCCTAGCCCCCCCCCCCCCCAAATCCATCCTTCCAAAGTTTTGGGATACTACGACTACTACTTGCCATATACGACCTTCTCCTAGTACTGGTTACTCTCCTATAGTGCTTGCTTAAACATGGTAAGCAGATCTCATCAAGATCGAACCAAAATTGGTTTAAATCCTGGTATTTTTTCTTTTCTGTCCATATTCATCCTATATTCTATTGTGAGTACGAATATTTGTTTATTTTTTGTTGATTCTTACTTATCCTAAAACTAAAGTTTTCAGATCTCTTCAAATCGAATCAAAATGTGTTCGATCCTCTAATTTTGAGTATTATTTGTGTCTATATTTGTCCGATGCTACTGTTTTGTGTATATTCCGTTCATATTTACTTATCCTAAAAAAACTAGGGTTTACCAGCTTTTTCTCTTAATCCGATTTAAAATTGATTTATGTGTTCTTCTTTCCTTTTATGAGTTGATTGATTGTATTTCCTTACGTATGTGCTGATGTTACCACTATATAAACCCATTCCCCTTCCCCTTTTTGGACAGACGAAAAATCACATAAAACGCTCACTAAAAACTGGGCTTTCTACTCTGTATTTGTTTACTATTCTGTTCTGTTTGGCTCTTGGCCAGCTGAAAGCCAAGGCACCAGATTTATTATTTTTTCGACCTTTCTTGGGTGTGAGCACTGCCGTGGGTTCTTTAAACCCTTGTGAACTTGAAACATTTGAGACTCTAGGTCCTGATTGCTGTTCTTTTCTTGTTTAACGAACAATAACGGGTTAGTTTCTAAACCTTCACAATGTTTATTCTATTATGTTCTAATTAACATATTTTCTGAAATTGCATGACTTAATGTACCCCTAACTCTCATCATGTGTGATTCTGCCTATAATTGCTAGCCTTAATAATGTGTTTGTACCTAAGTTAGGCACTCTGTACAATTCGAAGCATGTTTAGTCTTATGTTACTGATAATTCGAGTGTTCTACCTTGATTATTTTGCTTAATCATCCCTTTAGGATTTTAATTGGTTAATTTGTTGTTATACTACTCATGTAGAAGACATGCCTGTAGGAGCTAAGTATAAAAAATCAGTCTCAATCGCTAATCGTTAGAAATCCTGTCTATAAGGCAATACCACTCGCCTTAGAGTGTTAATATTGAACTTTCCAAACATTGTTTCATTGCTTAGCTCTTCCACTATTAGAAAGCATGATTATAGGATCAAACTGAGTAATTCTAAGTATTTCCAATGGTCATCACTGCCAACTACTGCATAAATCACCTAGAGATCGTGTCTATAGGTTTAACCACTTACAATCTGTAATTTCTATAATCAGTACGCAATACCAAATCCGCCCCCCTAAAATGTATAGTTGTTAGAAATCATATCTATAAGAATGGAACCTTGCATCTGAAACTTCCTGCATGTTTGAATCCCAAGGTCACATAGAAACCATGTCTATAGGGCTCAATTGCTTTAATTATGAAACTGTCTAACGCTTAATGTGACAATTTGTTTGCGTGCATTTGTTGTCTAAGTGTGGAGGCTAACTTGAGCCCTTAATTTCCTTTACATGAAGTCCAACTTGTCTTGTATGTCTCCTAGTTTTATCATTTCTGAGTAGCCTAAGTTAAATCTAGAACTATCCAAAATAGAGGTCCAAACGCCTCCTGGGCCATAGGCATGTGACGAGTTGTGCACGCATAGGGCACGGTTTAGAATCAACTAGTGCGCTTTAGGTAAAATCTTAAAAATAGTAATCGGGTAGCAGGAGATGATAGTCTATGCCCGATGAATAATACGAGTAACACCCCATCTCGAGGGAGTTACGAAGTATTATTTATGTTGCACGGGGTGATCCTTAAGGCTAAAAACTTAGGACCCCCCATCTTGTCTTTAAATCAGTTATTTGTGTTTACTCAAGTACTTTCTAATAATGAATTTTTCCAAACTTCTTGTTTATGATTATTTGAAAAATTCATATAATCCGAGTTCGGCGTAGTTGTGGACCTTGAGGAATGCCTAACACCTTCTCCTCGAGGTAATTTGAGCCCTTACCCGATCTTTGGTCACATGAACTGGTTAAATCAAAGTTATTTGCAAATAGGTGCCCTAACACACCTGAAACCCATTAGGTGGTGACTCTCTTGTAACACCTTCCTTAAAAGAGTTGTCACGTGTCGAAACCCGATTTCGCGAGAAAAATGGGCGCTACAAAAAGGGGCAGCTGTTGATACCCAATTTTGTCCTCATATCATTTTTCATCATTACCCAATTTACAAGGGTCATATAAGTATTTTACATAATTATCTATAATTTTGAACTTTAAAATTGATTTTCCTTGCATTTGATTTACTCAAATATTTATTCATTATCCCTTTAAATTATTTTTTGGGTTATTTAATCATCCAAATTTATAACTTGTGCCCACATGCATGTTTTATTATATTTTACTTCATTTTTATAATTACATTTGCATTTTTTGCTATTTATACATTTTTGCGATAGTTTCCTATATTTTGCAATTAATTGCATTTTGTTATTTTATTCAGAGTCAAAATGACTTTTTATATGTTTACAACCTTCAGCTATTATTTTAAAATATTTATTGGTTTAAACATTATTACTCTTATTTTATTAATTTTATTTGCACTAATTTCTTTACTTTTAGAGCTGGTCCAAACCAGGCCATTTTACACCCCACTTTAACCTAATAATGCCCCAACCCAAACCAAACAACACTCTTTTAAACAACCCGATCGTGACCCATTAATAACCCGTGCCGTAGCTCCCAATATCGATCGTGGCTGTTAATCTTAAATGATCTAAAGTCAACAACAACCCTTCTCTTCTGTTTATAACCTCTCACCCAAACCCGAGAACCCATTCTCACCAGTCTACCACCCCTGTTCCATGATTTAGTTGCCTATTTTGTGGTACTACAATATTGTCTACACGCCTGTGGTGTCACCTAAGCTCTTGCCTTATTTTTGGCAAGAATTATCTTCCAAGATCCAGCTTTATTGACTATGATTCTGTGGAGATATGGACAATACATTGTCCATATACATCATACAATGAACGATTCTTGATTCTTGGTTCAATTCTCAAACGTCTGGACCCAACTCGGATTTGAGAATCCTCTCCTTTATTGAGTGCATGAGATATAATCTTTCCTTTTTATGTTTGATTGAATGATTTTCCATGTCTGTTTTCTTAAATTGAACGCTATATAAACCCTCTTCCCCGTTTCCCCAAGGAACTCAACGACTACTATTATTCTCTCATTTTCACACCTTCTGTAATATTTCTACACTTTTGATTGAGGCCAGCTAAAAGCCAAGGCCACTGAAATCTTCTCTATCAACCTTCCTAGTGCGACCATTGCTCAGGGCTCATTTAAGCTCCTGCAAACTCTGACGCACTAGGATCTGGGGTTCTCAATGTTATCTTTCAATTGCTGTCACTGCTGAGATTCTAAGTTACTCACTCTTTTGCTCGTTTAGCTTTGCAACCGGTTAGTGTTCTCGACCTTTTATAGTCTTAATTGTCACACCTATACATATTCATGTATGTGTCTTCTGCGTGCCAACACTGTTTGAACTTCTAGAGACAAGCATGACTTAAGTTTCTCTACTATTTGTGAAATCCTAGTATTGTATTGTCGTATGATTTACTGTTATCCTATTGTCTAAGTGATGTTTAGTAGTTACATATTCTCAAGTAACAAACTTGATAGTCTTCAACATGTATAGTTTACCCTCACTCTGTGTATTTGACCAAAATGGTTTCTGGCCGTCTTAGCTTTTGCCTGATATTTTGTGCTCATATTAGCCATGAATGTTGTGTCTTTTGCCTGTTATGAGTTTACATTCATGCCCTGGATTTCTGGGATCTTTTGTGGAAACTGCTTGTTCAAAATTTGCTTTAATGAGTCTCGTTCCTGCTGAATCCTTTATATATAATCTATTATTTCTTGTAAACTAATCCTTGACTCTCCCATATTATAGCACCACCTTAATATCGAGCCAAGCATGTTTGTCTGCTATTTGTAACTCTGATCATTATGTTCCTTGATTTATCATGCACTCCTTAGCATTGCTTCTAAGATTAATACCAATGCTTAACTTTCTCTCATGTATGGCCGACTGTCATGAATCCTAATGTTTGCCTGTCCTGTTAACCTAAAGCTCACACGTTCTTTAACTTACTACGAGTTCTTACAATCTTTGTGCTATAGTTAATATCCATCATATTAAGTTTCATGTTCAACTAAAAATGTTCGTCAAATAGTGCTACTAGTATGTTGTCATGCTAGGCTTTCATGTTAAAATCCTCATATGAAGATTGTACTCCACCTCTTCCTGTCTATGGTTATGCTAGGCTGTCATTTGAAGTTTCTTATGTTGGTTCTACTTTGAAGCATTATTTGTTGTGGTTTGCTAGCTTATTATATCCTATCTTGTCACTGTTAATTTTTTTTCCTGTAATTAGTTGCCCATATGTGTCTTTGATGCCTTTCAATATAGCATGATCCTGTTTATATGCCTTGGTTGAAGATGCAACTAGTTTCAGTTTTAAGAACTCAGTGTTTAAGTTGTTTACTTTGTTCTATGAGTTTTTTTTACATGCATGGCTAAATTTGGAACCCATTAGCCTAGTTACCTCAATCGTTTGGGCTTGGTATGTTGGTCCTACCTTTGGTAAGGGGGTTTGCAGTACTGTCATGACCCAAATCCTAACCTGTCTGACTGCGCCTATAGATGATACTAGGGAAGCTGACATTTCAAAAGTACCTCCAATATTTAACAAAAAAGTAAATCAAGATATTTGAAATAAGCAGAGTTTTCATAAACAGGGGTAAAACTCAAAACACAAGTGCGAAAAGTAGCTCCCAATATCGGAGTGTCACTAAGCCATGGGCATCTATACATAATCGGTGTAGAAATGAACCTACTATAAAAGTTTGGATCCAAATACAACGAAAAAACAAGATAAGGAACGAGAAACATGGAATACGAAAGCCAGGCAGCTACCTCGATATTTCCAATGGTCAGCTACGCGGAATATCAATACTCTCCGCATCCAAAAACTCCTGCATCTGCACACGAAGTGTAGGGTGTAGCTTGAGTACAACCAACTCAGTAAGTAACAATAATAAATAAGGAATTGAAAGATAGTGACGAGCTACACATATAATTTATTTTCAGTATTCTCAACAAGGAAAGTAGACATGTTTTCATCAAATGAGTTACAAAAGCCAAATTCAAGTAAAAACCAGCTAAAGGTATCTTTCAAAAGTTTTCCAAAACAGTGATATATGGCAACTATGTGTAACAACAATGAAATCATTTACAGTATCTTAGGGAAACAATCACTCAGTCTACCCATTCACTCCAACCTCACAATCACTCATTCCTTATAGCCATTCATTCCTCATAGTCACTCGACACTTGGCATTCGCACAATAGGTACCTGCGCTCACTAGGGGTGTGTACAGACTCCGGAGGGGCTCCTTCAGTCCAAGATCTATTTCAAGCCAATCATAGCATAAATAAATGAAACCTACTGCGATGTGCATTCCGATCCCATAAATATCTTCACAATCAGGCCCTCGACCTCACTCAGTCATCAATCTCTCCAGTCTCTCGGGCTCTTGGAAATCAGTAAATCCGCCCAAACAACAATAATATGATGTATCAACAAGAATAATAGAGACTGAGATATGATATGCAAATAAAAACTGAGACTGAGTACAAATAGCATTTAGCAGGTAATTCGACCTATAACATGGTCTTTATGGATCCTAACAGTACCAAAACATAGCCTAAACATGGTCTCTAACCTGATTCATAGTCAAAATTTCTATAACACATAAAGAGCATATAGCTACAACAAGTTTATTCAACTTTTCAATTTCACGAAATGGACCAAGTCCCAATTCCCATGGTGCACTCCCACACGCCCGTCACCTAGCATGTGCGTCACCTCCAAAACAATCATATAATACAAAATCCAAGGTTTCATACCCTTATAACCAGATTTAAAACTGTTACTTAACTCAATCCAAGAAAAACTCTACTCCAATATGCCTTTGCCTCGCGAATCGGCCTCCAAACGTCCCGAATCTTGCCACAAGTAGTACAATTAAATCAATACGGGCTAAAGGAATCAGTTCCACAAGAAAAATTCGGAATTATGAGCCAAATTCGGAAATTGTCTCAAACGCGGCCCCCGAGCCCACATCTCGAAATCCGACAAAATACACAAAACCCGAAAGCCCATTAACTCACAAGTCTGACCATACCAAATTTACCAAAATCCGCCACCAAATGGTCATTCAAATCCTCAAATTTCACTCTCCAAATCACTAGCCTCAAACCCCCAATTTCACATAAAAAACACACCAACTAGGTGGAAAATCAGTGGGGAACCATGATTATTGAAGAAAAACAAACACAAGGAGATTAAATCAATAATCTTTTCAAAAACCCTCTCAAAAACCTCCAAAGTTTGAGCTCAAAATGATTGAAATGGTGAAATATCTCGGAGCTTCGTATTTATATGTTCTGCCCAAGTCTTCCCTATCTGCGACCTAAAATTCGCTTCTGTGGTCCCGGTTTTGTGGTCCCGCTTCTGCGCTGAAAGTTTCGCTTCTACGGAAATAACTTATCCCTAACTGCCCCCGCTTCTGCGACTCCCAGTCTGCATCTACTCCTTCGTAGGTGCGAGAAATCTTCGTACCTGCGACCCATGTTCCTCCTAGCCATTGCCCGCTTCTGCATCTTTCCTTCACGCTTCTATGGGATCTCATCTGTGGTTCCCACTCTGCAGGTGCGATTACACCAGTAGAGAACAGTCTTGAGAAATCATACAACTTTAAAACTTAATCCGATAACCACCCGAAATCAACCCGAGGCCCCCAGGACCTCATCCAAACATACCCACACGTCTAATAATATCATACAAATTTATTCAAATCCTCAAATCACCTCAAACAACATCAAAAACACGAATTGCACTTGGATTCAAGTCTAATGAACTTTGAAATTTCCAAAATCCTACAAACAACGTCGAAATCTATTAAATCACGTCCGATTGACCTCAAATTTTGCACACAAGTCACAAATGACCCCCAGGAACCTACTCCAACTTCTGAATATATAATCCGACCCCGATATCAAAAAGCCCACTCTCGGTCTGTCACGACCCAAACCGATGGGCCGCGACGGGCACCTGGTACCTTACTCACCGAGTACCAACGTAACGTATCTTTCCTATTACATCATTATAGGTAAGTGGGCTAGAAGGGGAATCATGAGATAACCAGAGTAAACATGAGGGAACATCCGAAATAGAACGACCCAACCTGATATAGAAACTCATACCTGTGACATACGGGCCTATAAGGCCAATGTGATCCATTATATACTTAAAATAGAGGCCTACAAGGCCATACAAGTATTCGTATACATGCCATTTGTCTACAAGACTCTAAGAGTACATACTTATCATAAAGGCCGGGACAGGGCCCCGCCATACCAAACAATACACATCTAAATCATACTGACCAAACAAGCAACTCCGGAGCAAATAGAGCGCACCAATGGTCTTATGACATTCTGAAATAGAGCAACTCCGGACTGTGTTTTGAAATAGCATAAATTCTTATGACCTCAAAATAATCTCATTCCAGAGCTTGGGTCGATTAACTTACGACGAAACTTCAACGTACGAAAATGCGGGAGGTAACATCTCATTTCTAAGCTATATCAATTTACCTATGGCATACTTTCACGTACGAAAACGTGGGGTGTAACACGGTCAAACTTCCCGAAATTCCAACTTTAGCCATTTCAAGTCTAATTATACTACGAACCTCCAAATCACAGTCCGGACACACTCCTGAGTCCAGAATGACCGAACAGAGCTAACAGAACCATCAAAATTCAAATCCGAGGTCGTTTACACATAAGTCGACATCCGGTTGACTTTTCCACCTTAAGTTTTCAGTTAAGATACTAAATGTCTCCACTCACTCTAAATTCTCTCCAGAGCTGACTAACTAACCCGATAAGTCATAAAACAACAGTAAAGTACAAAAATGAGCAGAAAAGGGGAAACAAGGATATAACTCTCGAAACAATCGATCGGTTCGTTAAACCCTCCCCATCTAAAACAAACGTTCGTCCTCGAACAGGTCTAGAAACATACCTGGAGTCCCAAATAGGTGTGGATATCTACTCCGCATCTCCCGCTCGGTATCCCAAGTAGCCTCCTCAATCGGCTGACCTCTGCACTGCACCTTTTACTGAAGCAATATCCTTTGACCTCAACTTCTGAACCTACCGACCCAGAATAGCTACCTACTCAACATCTTAAGTTAAATCACCATCCAACTCAACCGTGTTGAAATCCAAAACATGAGATGGGTCATCAACATACTTTAGAAGCATAGAAACATGAAATACTAGATGCACACTCAACAAGCTAGGTGGCAAGGCAAGCTTGTAAGCCACCTCCCCAATCCTCTAAAGTACCTCAAACAACCTAATGAACCGAGGGATCAACTTGCCCTTCTTCCCGAACCGCATAACATCTTTCATGGGTGAAACCTTCAGCACCTTATCCCCAACCATGTAAGACACATCCCGGACCTTTATGTTGGCATAACTTTTCTATCTAGACTGCACCGTGCGAAGCTGCTCCTAAATCAATTTAACCTTGTCCGGCACATCCTGAACCAAGTCTTTAACCAAAAACCTAGCCTCACCGGGCTCAAATCGACCCACAGAAGATCTACACTCCCTCCCTTACAAAGCCTCATATGGTGCATCTGGATGCTCGAGTGATAACTGTTGCTGTAAGAAAACTCTGCAAGTGGAAGAAACTGATCCCATGAAACCCCCAAAATAATTGACACACACACGTAGTATATCCTCAAATATCTGAATAGTGCGCTCAGACTGCCCATCCTTCTGAGGGTGAAATGCTGTACTCAATTCCACTTGAGTGCCCAACACTCACTGCACGGCTCTCCAAAACTGCAATGTAAATCACGTGCCACTATATGAAATGATTGAAACCGGCACACCATGAAGGAGGACATTCTCTCGAATGTATATCTCAGCTAGCCACTATGAAGAATAAGTATTACCCACTGGAATGAAGTGCGGGGACTTGGTCAGCTGATCCAGAATCACACAAAAAACATCGAACTTCCTTGAAGTCTGTGGGATCCCAACTACAAAATCCATGCTGATCCGCTCCCACTTCCACTCTGGAATCTCTATCCTCTAAAGCAATCCACCCGGTCTCTGATGCTCATATTTTACCTACTGATAGCTAAGGCACCAAGCTACAAACATCACTATGTGCTTTTTCATCCTCCTCCACCAATAGTACTGCCTCAAGTACTCATACATCTTCGTGACACCTAGATGAATAGAATACTGTGAGCTGTGGGCCTCCTCAAGAATCAACGCACGTAGCCCATCCACATTGGGCACACAAATCCGACTCTACATCCTCAATACCCCATCATCCCCAATAGTCACATCTCTGGCCTCACCGTGCTAAACCTTGTCCTTAAGGACAATCAATTGAGGATCATCATACTGTAACTCTCTTGTAACACCCTTCCCCCTTAGTATGATTCGTCCATGAATGTAAGGGTTTATAGGGAGTCTAACTTATCATGGATTCCAACGGAAATTTCCGGCTGAGTTTCCCATATATAATGGATACCCAAACTTGCAAGCAGTTAAACCCAAAGTATGGACTCAAAAGGCTACCCAAAGCATTATGGATATGTACATTATATGCATATCACCATTTTGTATTAATGAAATAGTATTCTCAAGCTATTTCTTAAATCATAGAGCCGTTTCACCTTCTAATGCGCCCTGCGTTCCCCCGACATCCTCGTTATCTTCAATCCGGAATAGGTAAGGGTATTTAGAATTCATCTCCTCTTCTGTTTCCCATGTCATTTCTTCCATATTCTTGCTCCTCCACAATACTTTGACGGAAGCTACATCCTTTGTTCTCAACTTGCGGACTTGTTGATCTAATATAGCCACTAGCACTTCTTCATATGATAGATCCTCTGTAATTTGTACATCATTGATGGGGATGACCCGGGAAGGGCCTCCAATACATTTCCTCAACATAGATACATGGAATACTGGGTGCACAAATTCCAATTCGGGGATGGCAATTCTAACTCATTAGCAACATGTCCAATTCGTCAAAGAATTTTGTATGGACCGATATACCGCAGACTCATTTTATCCTTCTTCCCAAAACACATAACAACCTTCATTGGCGAGATCCTCAAGAAAACCCAATCACCAATCTCAAACTCCAGATCATGATGTCGGACATCAGAATAAGACATTTTCCTGCTTTGCGACGTCCTTCGTCGTTCTTGTATCACTTTCACCTTCTCAATGGCTTGGTGAATCAAATCTAGCCCATATTATTCTGTTTCATCAACTTCAAACCATCCAGTTGGTGATCTACATCTCCTACCATACAGTGCCTCGTAGGGAGCCATTTTAATACTGGAATGGTGGCTATTATTGTAGGAAAATTATATGAGTGGAAGATGGTCATCCCAATTCCCCTTAAAATCTAGAACACATACTCGTAACATATCTTCAAGTGTCTGAATGGTACGTTCAGCTTGTCCGTCAGTTTGTGGATGAAATGCAATGCTAAGATTCACTTGTGTACCTAAACCTTTCGGAAAATACCTCTAAACATTAGCCGTAAGTTGATCTCCTCGGCCTGATATAATAAATACCGGCACACCATGAAACCTAACAATCTCCTTGATATACACCTTCGCATAATTTTCAGCCGTGTAATTCGTCTTGACTGGCAGAAAATGGGCACATTTTGTAAGTCGATCAACTATCACCCAGTTGGAGTCAAACTTATGATAAGAGCGAGGTAATCCAATAATGAAGTCCATATTAATCACCTCCCATTTCCAGATTGGAATCTTTATATTCTTGTTTAACCAAAGAATTAGATTCCTTGACCAAAGCTATTTTAAGAAGAACACGGGTTTCTGATAACCAGAGAATAAACTAATAATTGTAAGTAAACTCGTAAATGGAAAGCAATAAGATGCACAAAAAATAAGTATATTGCAGTCGTAATTCGTATGTGTCCTTACAAGCTATATTTTACTCCCTTATATAGAGAATTTCTTAATATAACGTCTACCCTTTTCAGTGATTGAGTATTAAACACTAATAATGGTATTAATGTAACGTTACAATGATTAATTGTAACTGTTGCATGAAGGTTATGTAACGTCGGACTCATTAATTGAAGATCTCCGAATCTGCCCTTCATTTTGCCTGGATTCATTATGACCATGCCTTTTCATCTTCTCGATTAGGTTGAGATTCCTGTAGCTGATTACCCCGTAGGTATGCTATTCCGTGTCTCTTTGTCTCGTACCTATTCAAAAATTTCCGTCCAGTTGTCACGTTTTCATTGCTCCACATAGATTACTGAGTCATCACAATTGTTACACGTGTGAAGCTCTTTTTTACAAATACTATCAACCCACCGGATTTCTGATGCTCGATCTTTACTTGTTATCAATTAGGAAATTGGGCTGCAAATTGTGCAATAGACTTCTTCATGTTATCCCACCAACACTGCTCCTTAACGTTATGATACATATTTGTCGAGCCGGGATGGATGGAATATCGGGACTGATGAATTTCAATCATAATCTTCTCTCACAACTCTGCCACATTAGGCACACATAATCGGCCCTGGTATCTCAGTACCCCATATCCTCCGATCTCGAAAGTCGTAATTTTACATTGCTGAATGCTCTCTCTCAATCGTACTAAGGTAGGATCTTCATATTGCCGTGCTTTTACCTTGGCTACCAAAGATGATTATTATGTATTATGTATAGTAACACCTCTGTCATCAGAGTCTAACAATCTGATTCTCATACTGGTCAGCTGATGAAGCTCTTTAGTCAACCCCTGTCTACCTGCCTCAATGTGTACTAAGCTTCCCATTGAATTACAACTGAGAGCATCTGCCACAACATTGGCTTTGCCGGGGTGGTACAATATCTCGAGATCGTAATATTTCAGTAATTCAAGCCACCTATGCTGCCACAAATTCAACTCCTTCTGCTTGAAGATGTATTTTAAACTCTTGTGATCTGTGTAGATGTCAACTTGTACACCATATAAGTAGTGCCGCCATATCTTTCAAAGCGTATATTACTGCAACCAATTCCAAATCATGAGTGGGGTAATTCTTTTCATGCTTCTTCAATTGTCTTGATGCATAAGCAATCACCTTCCCAAGTTGCATCAATATGCACCCCAAACCTATACCCGAGGCATCACAATATACCACATAACCTTCTGTTCATTCTGGGAGAGTGAGCACTGACGCATATGTCAATCGATTCTTTAGCTCCTGAAAACTGTGTTCACAAGCGTCACACCACTGGAACTTGGTAGCTTTCTGTGTTAACTTAGTCAATGGTGTTGATATATAGGAAAACCCTTATAAAAACTGCCTATAATATCCTGGTAGCCCCAGGAAGCTGCAGAATTCTAATGGTGTTGTAGGTCTCATCCAATTCTTCACTGCATTGATCTTCCGAGTTTCGACACTAATACCCTCGTAAGATATCACATGACCAAGAAATGTTATTGAGTTTAGCCAGAATTACATTTTAAGATCTTAGCATATAACTTATGATCCTCAAGGTTATGTAATACTATCCACAAGTGGACCGCATGTTCCACCTCCGCACGAGAATACACCAGAATGTCATCAATGAAAACGATTACGAACACATCAAGATATGGCCTGAATACATTATGCATGAGATCCAAAAAAGCTGTTGGTTAGAGCAGACGACATCACCAAGAACTCAAAGTGCCCATATCTTGTTCGGAGGCCGTGTTTGGAATATCCTTCTCCTTAACCCTCACCTAATGATACCCTGAACGTAAGTCAATCTTGGAGAAATACTTGGCACCCTGGGGTTGGTCAAATAGGTCGTCAATCCTTGGAAGTGGATACTTGTTCTTTATAGTAAACTTATTCAACTATCGATAATTGATACACATCCTTAGTGACCCATCTTTCTTTCGCACGAAAAAGACTGGCGCACCCCAAGGTGAAGTGCTAGGCCTAATGAAGCCCTTATCCAGCAAGTCCTTCAATTGTGACTTCAACTCTCGCAACTCTGTCGGAGCCATCCTGTATGGAGGGATAGAGGTCGGTTGAGTGTCAGGAAACATATCAATACTAAACTCAATCTCCCTTTCAGGAGGAAGGCCTGGGAGTTCATCTGGGAAAACATCTGTAAATTCATTGACCATGGGCATTGATTGTAGAGCAGGCGGATTCGCCTCCGCATCCCTAACGCGAATGAGATGATAAATTTAACCTTTTGAGATCATCTTCCTTGACTTAAGATATGAAATAAACCTACCTCTAGGCGTAACGATGTTCCCCTTCCATTCAATGACGGGTTCACCAGGAAACTGAAACCTAACCATCTTCGTACGACAATTAATATTTGCATAGCATAAGGCCAACCAGTCCATTCCCATTCTCACATTGAAATAAACCATTTCTAACTCAAATAAATTTGTTGAGGTTTGACGAAACAAATCATCACCGTGCAACCTCTATGTACCCTTCTAGAGATCACAAAATTTCATATCGGAGTAGATATCGTAAGTGGTTTACTTATCAATTCAGGTTCAACGCCAAACTTATTAGCCACAAAGGGTGTAACATATGATAATGTAGATCCCGAATCAAGCAGCGGATATACATCATAAGAAAACATAGACAATATACCTGTAAAAACATCCGGAGATGACTCAAGATCTTGTCAACCTACTAGAGCATAGGTTCGATTTTGAGCACCACTGGAACTCGGCACTGCACCTCACCTCTACCACGACATGTCGACTGCTGAAAACCTCATGCTGGAGGTCAAACTGATGAGGAATAACCAGACAGAAATCCAGTCGGCTGAGCCATACCACCACCTTCCATGTTAGGACAATACCGCATCATATGGCCAGGATGTCCGCAAGAGTAGGACGTATCAGAACCTCGACGGCATTATCCAAAGTAGGCCTTGTCGCACTGATCACAATGGGGTGTTAGGGGTCTCGTCTGACTAGTATCCCTATGATATTGCAAGCCTGATGCCTATGAACTATGACCTAGACAATAATAGGTAAATCGATCATACCAAGGCCTCTGAAACTGTAGAGGAGAATTATCTACAGATGGCGCCGAACTCCTCGAAGATTGGGCCTGGTACTAACTTTGAAGTCATCCGAATACCCTGCAAATCTCGCCCTTTTATGCTGGCCCCTATCCTACTCCCTATCTGCCTTTTGCTGGTGCTTACAATCCTCTAAGGTGTGGGAATAAGCCTGAATACGCGAAATATCCATGCCCTCTACCAAGGAGGCTATCGTACACTTATTTATTAGATATGGTCCCAACCCGTTCACAAACAAGTGCACCCTATCGCTCATCTTGGGCACCGTATGGGGAGCATACCTTGCTAAAGAATCAAACTGCATACTATAATCTCGCATACTCATATTACCTTGTCGAAGGATCAAGAACTTATCAGCTCTAGCTCGTCGTATCTCAACTGGCAATTAGTGACGAACAAAGGCCTCAGAAAATTCCTCCCACACAGCTGGTGAATTGTTCGGACCCCTACTCTCCCAACATCATACCAGAAAACCGCTAAATCTCGTAGCCAATAAGAAGCCAACTCTACTGCCTCCGTATCACTAGCATGCATAATCCGTAGTGAACGATGAACCTGGTCAGTAAAAGTCTGCGGATCCTCTGTGGGGTCTAATCCAGTAAACACTAGAGGGTTTAGATTAATAAAATCACAAACTATCGCACTAACTTCCAAGCTAGTCAACAACTGCCCTACACTCCACATATCTTGGTCTGCAGTGCTAGACGGAGGAACTGGAGGTGCTGGGTGCCTCCTAATATCCTATGGAGGAGACGAAGTAGATGAGGTACGAACTGACATCTCACTCTAAGCCTCACTTTGGCCTTCTCTGGTTGGAGGCACCTGGCTGGTACCCTCTTCTACAGCTGTATCAAGACGTCTACTAATCAGTTGCTTTCTAGTCGAAGGCAACGCTTAAAGAAAACAGGGTGAATATTAGAGACGAACACTTATGACTCAACTCTACGCACGATCTAGATTCAGGAAGAAGGTAACAACCCTAGATGTCATGTAGCCTCCTGATTATAAATGTGGCGCACTACACATCCATAATCAAGACTCTACTAGACACGGCTCATAGATAACCCCTAGGACAAACTTGCTCTGATACCAAGTTTGTCACGACCCAAACTGGAGGGCCATGACTGGCACCCAGGCCATATCTACCGAGCACCAATGTACACTTCATCTAACCTTTCTTATTATCTATAAGGGCCGACGAGATCAACATAAATGGTAGACCTGAACCATGAACAACCAACAATGACAGATACTAGTATGAACATACATTACATGAGACGACAAGAGTGTAATGAAACTATAAGTAAGGTATTAAGCAGAGAAACTGCCACGAGAGACTATACAACAATAGTCAGCCGACAAGGCAATCCAAATAATACATGAGCCGACACCAGCCTATGACCTCTAAAGGAACATACGTGCTGCAATATTTCCGGAATAGGGCCTCGACATACCCATAATGTCTTTAATAAAAATGCATACCAAGACCACAACAAGTCTGGAGAAGGGATCTCGCCAATAACCTCTGAACTGGGCAGCCTATTGTGGTGGGGGAGCTGCGTCTACCTTCCTATCAGGACCTGCAACACAAAATGCAGCATCCACAAACAAAAACGACATCAGTACAAATAAAGTACTGAGTATGTAAGGCAGGAAAAAATAAGTAAGAATAATAATTTAAACAAGGATAAAGAATATACAACCTGTAATATCTTGGTACCTTTGAGGGCTACTAACATAAAATGCATGATACATACATATATATACATAAACTTTTATAACATACGCTTCTGTGGGCATCATCATCATCATATTCTACCCGGACATAATAGGCTCGGTAAAAACGTACCCGGCCATCATAAGGCATGGTCGAATCTTACCCAACCATGTGGAGCTCGGTAAAAACCCAACTGATCAGTGGTTGCACAATAGGTTCCATACCCAACCGACTATAGCGCGACTCGGTAGAGTAAAATACATACATACATATATATATATATATATATATATATATATATATATATATATAATACATACTGGACTCATTGAAATCACATTCTGAACCTTCCGGAGAAACGTAAGGTAGGTATCCTCCGTACATGTTTTAGGACTAACTCTTCATCATAAATATTATAAGAATCAGGTAAGTACCAACAACATTGATAACATAAGAATAAGAGAAGTAACCTCAATGTCAATTGTTCCATAAAAATGGGAACAATGTAAGTACTATTAGCTTCTAAGAGTAGAGAATCTTTAGAAGCTCGTTCATTATGTACAATTGGAGTCGTGCAAAAGAACAAAGCGACAAGCAAGTTCACATGAAAACATAGCAAATCACTAAACATAGATAGAACAAAAGCACACAAATAAATCATGCAGTAAGTGAAAATAACCTACAAAGCCAGGTGCATAATATAAGCTAATCATTCATGATGCATCAATACAAAAATCAGTTCATAAAAACTTGCAGAAGCTCCTGAACTGACTGTAAAGCAAGAAATAATAATTGAATTTACACTAGGGACTACCTGCTGAAACTCAAGAGCTAGTAATGGAAGAGGAGGAGGAGGTATCAAACATTTAAATTTAAATATTGATTTTATTATTAATATTTTAGGTTTTGCTAGCCTGTTCTTAGTCGTCATGGGAAAGAAATACAGAAATAAGAAAGAGATTATTCCCTTAGAGCCATCCACAATCAGAGAAATAAGAAACATTATATTTTGTTCCATTTCAATAAATTTACAATAATTGAATTCATAAACATTTAACAACTGTATTCGATTTCCAGAAAGAACTGGATGAGTACTAATTCTATAATAACTAGTACTCGAGAAAATTTCCAGAAAGAATGAACATTACCACATGCAACATGACTCTACTTCTCTATATAAGGGGCAACATGAAAAGAAAATATATCATTATGCTTCCTTCTAAGAGATTAAATGGGTTGGCAGTAGCTCTTCAAATATGTTCATCTTCCCCAATCTCATTTTCAATATCACATTCATATAATACTTCATCAGTTTTAGCCTCCCGACTCAAAACTAGATCATTCACACCATTAAAGAATTGATCTAAGTCTTGCACTGAAAATGGATCATTCTCAAGAACTTCATTCTCTCTTGCTCCCATTTCATATAAGTCTCTTGGTTTCAAGTGAACAACAGTACTCCATCCTTTTTTCACCTCATCATCCACATAATATACCACTTGGATCATGCTCTTCATGATCACCAATGTGAAGCAATTGTGAAAACTTAGCAGAAGGAAATCCCCATGCATCCTTTCTAAACCCCGTATCCCTAGTTGTGTCAGCCCATTTACACTTGAATAGTGTAACCCTAAATTGATAATAGTTAAGCTCAATTATGTCTTCTTATTTTCCATAATATGTCAAATCTTCTTGCCTCAGTTTTGCCTCAGTTTTGCCTCAGTTTTGCCTCAGAACCACTAGCAATACAAAATGTGGACGAAGTAAAAACAAAACCCCATTGTTTTGCATTTTCAACCCATTCTTTGGAGTTGTTGTCCGAAATTTGAACCCATTGATATTAAAAGATGTAAACTGTAATGACCTGACCGGTCGTTTTGCGTATTCGGACCCCGTTCTCTTAAATAAGACTTTTCGTAGCAGTTTATCGTGATTTGTGACTTGCGGGGACAAGTGGTTCGGGATTTGAAAGTGTTTGGAATAATATAGGAACACTTGGTTCCTTAAGGTTGGCTTTTAAAGCCAAGTTTGACTTCGGTCAACATTTTGAGTAAACAACATCAGAATTGAGTTTCGACGATTCCAGTAGCTTCGTACGATGATTTAGAACTTGTACGTATGTCCGGATGGGTTTTGGATGACCTGGGAGCGTTTCGACGCCAAATAGCGACATAGAGTTTCCTTAAGTTTGAAATTTGGTTTGGAACGTGATTTTATGTTATCAAGGTCCGAACGGAATTCCGAGATCGGGAATAGTTCCGTTATGTCATTCATTACTTGCCTGAAAAATTTGGTGTCATTCCGAGTGGTATAGGTCGGTTCGGCACATTGAAACCGAATTCAAGAACTTAGAAATTCTTAAGTTTGATTCTAGGGGTTTTGAGGGGTGATTTTGAGATTTAGCATTGTTTTGGGTGTTCCGAAGGCTCGAGCGAGTCTGTATTATGATTTAGGACTTGTTGGTATAATTTCACGGGGGCTCGGGTGGGCCCAGGTGCCTCCCGGACATCAAGCTGAGCCAAAAACCAGCAGCTTCAGCTGCTGGTGCACCAAATTTGGTCTAACCGCAGGTGCGGTTGCCCAGGTCGCAGGTGCGAGACCGCCCCTGCGGTCAAGGCTCCGCAGGTGCGACCCCGAGGGGAGCTGGTCCAAACCGCAGGTTCCCTCCGCAGGCGCGGACCTGGTGGTGCGGGACTTCCTCCGCAGGTGCGGCCCCAGGCCTCCTAGGCCACATCCGCAGGTGGGGTCCTCGAGCCGTAGGTGCGAGATCACGGGAGGCAGTGATCTCATTTAATACGGGATTTTGCCATTTTTACCATTTCTTCTCCTCCATTGGCGATTTTAAGAGCTTTCAAAAGGGAATTCGGCCTAGCTACTAAGAGGTAAGTGATAATAGGTGAATTATACTATAATTAGGCCCCTAATGAACCACATTTTGTATTGCTTTTAATATGAATATTGATAACAAAATGCTTTGATTAGTTTTTCATGCATTACAGGTTATATCTCACAAAAGGAGTCATTTGGAGAAAAGTTGGAATCAAATCATGGAAATAGGAGGCCAATCACATAACACCTAAGAAGTGCACAAAAAATCAAAAGAAATTAAGACCTGAAGGCAGGCCACCGCCGCCGCGGTCGACCGCGGTGGAAAGACCCTGATTTAGAGAACTTAGCCAGCTGCGGAGCTGGCGCGACCGCGGTGCGACCGCAGCGCAACACGCAAACCTCAGGGACTTTATTTGCAAACACAGGATTTTAAGCCCCAAACCCTATATAAGCATAAGAAGTCCGCCCAAGAGGAGGAGTTCAGTTTTTGGAGAGCAGCAAATTGAGGTGAAACACTTGGGAGGATCAATTCATTCAATTCTTCTACATCTTCTCTAGTGTTCATTGATTGTATGTCTCAAAACATGATAATTGCTGATTGTATGAACATGTGTTTGCTAAGAACCCTATTGTTCTAGGGTCATGCGTAAAACATGAAAGTTATTTTTAAAGTTTAATTAAACGAAGTTGATTTTATCATATTGGGTTGTTTATTTAATTTTGTTCTTAATTATTTTATTGAGTAGCTAACAGTGAAATACCATCCAGGAATCTAGAGTTGAACTCGAAAGTGGGAACTCTAGATTGCATATAGAATTAAATAGAGCAAGTTCTTGAACCCGGGCATCGGGGAACGGATTCGCAATTAGGATAGATATATACCTAATTGCCTTGCTTGGTTGAAATACAGGAGGTGGAATTGCATTCTTGTTAATCTTGGTTCCATAGACATATAGGCATTAAGTTAACTTGAATAGGCGAGTAAGAATTCGAAAGATTCTTACGAGTAACATAAACCTTGTCAATCAACGATCCAGATAATTCAACTAGTTATTTTAAGCCAAGAACATAACTTGAGTGTTAAGTAGCCCGTGACCCTGGAATATTTCCTCCTATTAATTGTTAATCGAAATTGCTATTCGTTTTGGGTGATTTTTAGTTAATTAATTACTCGGTATTCTTAGGTAGCAACTTAATTCATCATATCTCTTGTGTTAAATTTCTTGAACTGATAAGTGAATTGAGTTGATTTTGTCAAAAGTTAATCATAAATCTTCGTGGGACGATACTCTACTCACTACTTTATTACTTGATGACCACTTGTACCTGCGTGTGTGTTTGGTCGCAACAAGTTTTTGGCGCCATTGCCGGGGAATTAGAAATTCGCTATTTGACTAAGTTGAGCTTTTATTACTTGTTGGTTCAGGTTTTACGTTTCTATTGTTTGTCCGTGTCAACGCAGGCTCTTCTCTTGAATGTGGAGGAGTAGAAGCGCAAACACCCTCCTTCCTCTGGATCCAGAAATTGAACGCACACTTCATAGAACAAGGAGGGAGGTCAAAGCAAGAACGAGAATAAACGGAGAGTTGGACAATATAGTTCAACCATAGCTAATAGAGATGGCAGGTAATGAGGAACTTCCGGTGATAGAGGCAGCATGGCCCAATCTGGCCAATATGACTCAGGCTATCGTGAAGCCTGACATCACAGGGCATTTTGAGCTCAAACAGTACATGGTACAACTGATTCAGTCGATAGGGCAGTATGTGGGGCTCTCTCATTAAGATTCACAAAGGCATATTCAGAACTTCTTGGAAATCACTGACACTTACAATTATCCGAACGTTTCCAAGGATTATGTCAGGCTGACATTGTTTCCCTTTTCACTATTGGGGGAAGCTAAGGAATGGTTGCAGAAGGAGCTCGCAAATTCAATCAGAACTTGGGATGATTTGGCAAGGAAATTCCTAATTAAGTTTTTCCCTACCAAAAAGACAAAAGCACTGAGGAGCCAAATTCTTGGGTTTCATCAACGGGATGGCGAAACACTTCGTCAAGCTTGGGAAAGATACAAGAAACTACTCAGAGACTGAACACATCATTGTCAGACTGATGAGGTATTGGGGCACACTTTTGTTGATGGGCTATAAGACGCATCAACGATAAATATTGAATCAGCATGTGGGGGTAGTTGCATGGCCAGACCATACGGTGAAATTCAACTCTTGCTAAATAACTTCACTGCTAATGATCATAATTGACAAGGAGATGGGGATGCAAGAAGAGCAATTAAACCAAAGGCAGCAGGAGTGATGGGATTTGATGACGTTTCAACCATGAGAGAAGATATTGCAAAGCAGGCAAATCAGATGAACAGAATGACAATGCAGCACACACAACATGTATACCATGTGCAACAGATGTCTACTTGCTATGAGATATGTGGTGACGGTCATATAAGTGACATGTTCCCCACAAATCCAGAATCTATATATTATGTGGGGCAATAAAACAGGGGTCAAATGAATCAACATGCACAATATGGGAACACATACAACCCCAATTGGAGGAATCATCCTAATTTTTCATGGGGCGGAAATCAACAAAATCAGAATCAATATAGGCCCCAAGGTAATTTCAATAAACCCCAGAAACCACCCTAACAGGCAGAAGAGAGTACGAATGACTTTCTTAAGAAGTTGCTGCTTGACAACCAACAACTCAGGATGGATTTCAGGAATCTTGAGAAGAAGATGGGACAGTTAGCAGCTAATCAAAACACTAGACCTGTAGGTTCTCTTCCCAGTGATACGGAGAAAAATCCTCAAATTAATGCAGTTACACTCAGAAACGGGAGGGAATTAGAGGAAGTGCGAAAGAAGAAAAAGGACAAGCCTATACCTGAGGGAAAACTGATCCCTAAGGCAACCCCTGAAGAAAAGGCAAATAGTGCAGGTTCAGAGCAAGTAAAGGTTGACAGACCACCACTCCCTTTCCCCCAGAGGTTGCAAAAAAAGAATGATGATCGCATGTTCAGCAAATTCCTCTCTATGTTGAGCCAGGTTCAATTAAATACTCCATTGGTGGATGTGCTTCGTGAAATTCCAAAATATGCTAAGTAAATCAAAGATATAGTGGCTCACAAGAGAAAATTGACTGAGTTTGAGACATTTGCACTTACTGAGGAGTGCACTTCAAGGGTACAGAACAAGCTCCCTCAAAAGCTTAAGGATCCTGGCAGTTTCACCATTCTTGTGCGAATTAGCAATATTGATGTGGGTCGTGCTCTGTGTGATTTGGGGGCAAGCATCAATCTGATTCCCTTGTCTTTGTTCAAGCAATTAGGTTTGGGAGCTCCGAGACCCACTACTGTGATGCTGCAATTAGCTGACAGATCCGTAGCCCACCTTGAGGGAGTTATCGAAGATGTGCTGCTGCAGATTGGGAAATTCATCTTCCCAGCTGATTTCATTATTCTTGACTTTGAGGCTGATGAACAAGTTCCAATCATATTGGGACGACCTTTCTTGGCTACAGGTGATGCAATAATCAAAGTGAGAGAGGGAAAAATGATAATGAGGGTGGATGACGAGGTTCAATGTGTACAAAGCAATCCAACTTCCCTGCCACTATGAGGAGCTTTCCATGATATCTGTTGTTGAGGTTGATGAGCAACTCCTTGACACGAGTGTACATCTAGACGATTCTCTAGAGAAAGCACTCATGTTGTTTGATAGCATGATTTATTGATGAGGAGGTTGAGGAGATGATGCATATCCTAGATGCATCTTGTGCATACATGCAGGGGAGAACCCCATTTGAACCTCTCCATAGGCCGAGTGGGCCTTCACCAAAGCCATCAGTTGAAGAAGCTCGAAAATTGGAGCTTAAGCCCCTACGCCCTCACCTTCAATATGCTTATTTGGGGGACTCTAACACTTTACCTGTTATTGTTTCTTCTGAACTGTCTGAATTGCAGGAAGAGAAGTTATTGAGAGTGCTAAGGGAGCACAAGATAGAAATTGGATTGACAATGTCCGAAATAAAAGGCATTAGTAAAGATTTCCGCATGCATAAAATCCTCATGGATAAAGGGAACAAGGCAAGTGTAGAGCAACAACGCCGACTGAATCAAATCATGAAAGACGTGGTAAGAAAAAATGTGATTAAGTGGGTTGATGCAGGTATTGTATTTCCTATCTCTGACAGTAAGTGGGTAAGCCCCGTTCAATGTGTACCTAAGAAAGGAGGGATGACTGTGGTGGTCAATGAAAATAATGATTTAATTCCTACAAGAACTGTCATCGGGTGGAGAATTTGCATTGACTATAGAAAATTGAACAATGCCACCCGAAAAGACCACTTCCCCTTCCCTTTATTGACCAAATGCTTGACAGATTAGCTGGCCAAGAATACTACTGTTTCTTGGACGGTTATTCGGGGTATAATCAGATTGCTACAGTCCCTAAAGACCAAGAGAAAACCACATTTACGTGTCCCTATGGCACGTATGCGTTCAAACGAATGCCATTTGACCTCTGTAATGCACCTACGACTTTTCAAAGGTGTATGATGGCTATTTTTACTGACATGGTTGAAAGATGTGTGGAAGTATTCATGGATGACTTCTCTGTGTTTGGTAACTCTTTTGATAATTGCTTAATGAACCTTGATAAAGTACTTGCTAGATGTGAAGAGACAAACCTAGTCCTAAACTGGGAAAAGTGCCATTTCATGGTACGTGAGGGTATAGTCTTGGGGCATAAAGTGTCAAATAATGGTTTGCAGGTGGATAGAGAAAAAGTGGAGGCGATTGAAAGATTGCTCCCACTGATCTCCGTAAAAGGCATTCACAGCTTTCTGGGCCATGCAGGTTTTCATCGTCGTTTCATTAAAGATTTTTGAAAGTTTCTTCTCCTTTGTGCAGGCTCTTAGAGAAAGATGTCCCCTTCAAGTTCGATGATGCATGTCTGAAAGCATTTGAGGAGCAGAAGGGAAAGGTGGTGACTGCACCAATTATTGTCGATCCGGATTGGGAACAACCCTTTGAGCTAATGTGCGATGCAAGTGACATAGCAATCAGAGCTATTTTGTGGAAGAGGAGAAACAAAATATTCCACTCCATCTACTATGCGAGCAAGACTCTGAATCCAGCCCAGATGAATTACACAGTTACTGAGAAAGACTTGCTTGCAGTGGTGTGGGCGTTTGACAAGTTTAGATCCAATCTGGTGAGGACAAAAGTCATCGTCTACACAGACCATTCAGCTCTCAGGTACCTATTTGAGAAGGAATATGCCAAGCCAAGGCTGATTCGTTAGGTCCTACTCCTACAAGAATTTTACTTAGAGATCCGATATCAAAAAGGAATAGAAAATCAAGTAGCTGATCACTTATCCCGAATTGAAAATCGGAGCCACGTAATTGAATGGGGGTCAATCAAAGAAACAATCCCCGACGAGCAGTTATTAGCTATCACCTCCGGTGAGACCCCATGGTATGCTGATTATGTGAATTTTATTGCAAGTGGAGTGACACCACTGGAATTGACACATGACAATAGAAGAAGATTCTTAAATGATGTGAGGCTCTACATGTGGGATGAGCCATTCTTGTATAGGCAGTGCGCAGATCAGTTAGTGCGTAGATGTGTTCTTGAGGAAGAGATGAATGCAATATTATATGAATGCCATGCCTCACCATATGGCGGTCATCACGGTGGGGACATGACTGCTCAAAAGGTGCTACAATCAGGGTTCTATTGGCCAAAACTGTTTAAGGATGCACATGCCTTTGTTAAAAGTTGTGACAGATGCCAAAGAACTGTAACTATCACGAAGAAGCACGAGATGCCCCTGCAGAATATCCTAGCAGTTGAGATTTTTGATGTCTGGGGGATTGATTTCATGAGACCATTCCCATATTCTAATGGTCACAGGTACATCCTAGTGGCAGTTGACTATGTGTCTAAGTGGGTCGAGGCCATTGCTCTTCCTACTAATGACGCAAATGTGGTGGTAAGTTTTGTCAAGAAGCACATCTTCACACGTTTTGGGACTCCAAGAGTGTTGATAAGTGATGGTGGTACTCACTTTTGTAACAAATTGTTGAATAATGTTCTTGCAAAATATGGGGTCAAGCACAAGGTTTCCACTGCCTATCATCCCCAAATGAGTGGTCAAGTGGAAGTGTCAAACAGAGAGGTGAAGCCGATTTTGGAGAAAACAGTGAGTGGGAATAGAAACGATTGGGCCACAAAATTGGACGACGCATTATGGGCATATCGAACTGCATACATGACCCCCATTGGGACTTCTCCGTATAGGTTTGTTTATGGGAAAGCATGCCATTTGCCCGTTGAGCTTGAACACAATGCTTATTGGGCGATTAAAAAGCTAAATATGGAGATGGACTCAGCTGGAGAAAAGAGATTGCTGCAATTAAATGAGCTTGATGAGTTTCGACTGCACGCATATGAAAATGCCAAGCTATATAAAGAAAAGACGAAAAGGTGGCATGACAAGCACATTAAACATCGTGAGTTCAAACCAGGCCAGGAAGTTCTCTTGTTCAATTCAAGGTTGAAGCTTTTCCTCGGAAAGCTTAAATCTCGTTGGGCAGGTCCTTTCGTTGTGGTAAGTGTAAGGCCTCACGGAGCGGGGGAGTTGCATGATATGAGCTCGACAGGAACATTCTTAGTAAATGGTAAGGGAATTAAGCACTATTGGGGTGGTGACATTGCACGTCACCAGACCTCGATGGACTTGGCTGATGCATAAACATGTGTTGAGTCGTGCCGCGACGATAAATCAGGCGCTTCATGGGAGGCAACCGATTAATTATTGTACACGTCGTGCTGCGACATTAAATCAAGCGCTGCGTGGGAGGCAACCCATGATAGTAGTGATTTTTAACATGTTGTTTTGTATACAGGACAGTAGGGAGGGCGTTGAACAAAAGCCTGGGGCATAACACAAATATGGTAAGGTGAAAACGAGGTAAAAACTGAGTAAATTGCAAAACCAAGTTGACAAGCCTCGAAAATCGTCACCGCGACACGACCGCGGTGAACGACCCTCTCATTCATTCACCGCAACCGCGGTGAACTGCGGCGTGACCGCGGTGCAAGACCCTCTCAGTCACTCACCGCGATCGCGGTGCAAGACCCTCTCAGTCACTCACAGCGACCGCGGTGTAAGACCCTCTCAGTCACTCACCGCGACTGCGGTGAACCCTGTTCGCACCCAGGTAAGTCCGCTGACTTGAAATATTTTCGTTTATTTTATTTTATTTTGTTTTAATTCATAAAAACTCCCCCACCCTAACTCATTAACCCCACTACTCCCCATAAACCTTCCCCCTCCCTCTTACACTTAAACCCACGCCTCTCCCTCCTTCTTCTTCCTCTCTTCTCTTTCTCCTTCAACAAGTCAACAACTACCAACCTCCCTCCCCCTTCTTCTTCAACCCCAATGCCACTCCCCCTCTAACTCCGCCATTGTATCTTCCTCAAGTAAGTTCTCTTCTTTTCTCTCTTTTTTTTTTTTTTTTTTTTTTTTTTTTTTTTTTTTTTTTTTTTTTTTTTTTTTTTTTGGTAAATTTGCTTTAGTTATTTAGTTATTTTGTTGTAGATCTTGGTTGTTTTTGGATATTGGTGGTTCACCCAAAGATTTGTTTTGTATATGGTGGGTGTGGCCACTTTGGGGCTAATTTATTATAGTTGAGGGTATGTTCAAAGTTTTTAGTATCTTGTGTGGGGTGGGGTGGTTAATGTGGTATGGGTGTTGAGAAATACACGATTTTACTCTATTTGAGGGCCTATGTGGGTCGGTTGTGTTAAGAATTGAGGTTAATTACTATCGATGGGGGCCTACGCAGGTTGGTATGTTGAAAGTTGAGTCAACTATAGTGACGTTGGAGCGTGTAGTGTTTTGTTTGGTCACCAGTGGGTGCTGAAGTCTGAGTACCCACCCGAATGGAACATTGCTAGGCTTCTCCTAATTGTGTCCCTCTCTGGTTGCAGGAATCATGCCCCCTCGAAAGCGCAGAAACAATGGCAGCACCTCTTCAGCACCTACCTGGGATGAAACCCATTTTCTGTCCCAGGAGGCAGAGGACCGATTCAATGCAAAGGCTGCCAAAAATTGTGTCCATGAAGTACCAGTAGACCAAGCATCCCTCCAAGCTGAAAGCCCCGTCATGTATGAGGAGATCCGGCGGCGAGGGTTGGACATTTTGTTTGAGGAGCCGGAGACAGCCAACATAATGATGGTTCGGGAGTTCTATGCGAACTGCCCGGAACATATGTTCTGCTCTATCATTGTTAGGGACAAGGTGGTGGAGGCCTCCGTGTCGAAAATTCATCATGTTTACAGGATACCACAGTTCACCGGCGAGGTCGATTACTACCAGGACCATCAATCTCCATCAGTGAATTGGAACATGCTCGTTGACTCTATATGTCTTGGTGGTCAGCCTCTCTGGGTGAAGGAGAACATTACACTCTATTCTAGTTCTTTCACTTGGGAGGCCAAGTGCTGGTTCACCGTGATTTGTAGCCGGTTCTTACCCAGTAGCAACACTACTGATGTGAATGGCCTGCGGGCATTGTTGGTGTGGTGCTTCGTCAATAGGATGGACTTCGATGCTGCCCGTATCATTGGGGATGAAATGTTTATCAGGTCTCCTTTACTAACCAAAGCGTTTTACTTCCCCTCACTTGTCACAAGGTTGTGCAAACTGGCAAATATGCCCACCAACCCTGGTGATGGAAATTTGGCAAAGAAGGCTGCACTCCGAGCTGCTAAGATAACTGTGGGAAAAGATGTCACCACGCCCATTGATATTGATGATGAGGAGGCTGTCCCACCCCCTGTTGCACCACCACGGAGATCCCACGATGGGTCAGGACCCTCTGTGTCCCGGTCAGGCGTCAGACTGCCCACTTTGGATGAGGAGGTGGCTAACTTGCGCACCTGAGTAGATGGCCTGCACGTACGGTTGGATGCAATGTCTAGACGACAGGCTAAGTCCGAGAGCAGAATGATGACGTGGTTCCGTGCAATTGGGAGGGCCTACAACATGGACCCCTCCTCTGTCTCCGACTCCGAGTGAATTCCAGGGAAGTTTTCTTACCCCTCTATGCTTTTATTGTGATTTGTCATGAGGACATGCCATAGTTTTTTGTGTGGGGTGGGAGACTATTTTATTGTTGTCGTATGAATTTAGATGTAAGTTGTTTTGTTTGTTTTTCTGTTCTTTTCTTTTTGTGTATATTGTGTCTTTAATTGTGTTTTGTATCACCGACTTAGCCTGACGATGGACACTGTTCGACGGGTTTCTTAAGGGCTAAAGTCGAGTATTAAAAAAAAATTGTAGGAGACTCTTCCTGATGACGGACCACTTAGACAGTATTCTTGAGGGAAGTAGTCTAACGAAAAGACCAAAAAGATTTTTTATTTTCTTTTTAGGTAGTGTAGTAACTCCCCCTTGGTTTTTCTTTTGACCACGGTTCTTTTCCAAGGGTTTATCTTGAACCGGGTTAGGTAGATTTTTTTCTTTTTAGGACTCTTAGGACTTTCTTGGACAAAGATGGGTAAGGGAGAGAATGCATCCTTTAGTGCACATACCTGCAACCAATTAAAACGAACTCGAGGGTGCAACGCTTAGGCTCGCTTGTAGACTCTTATTTTTATGCCTTAATTTTGCACACTGTGTCTTACTTGAATGCTCACTTGAGAGTGTCGATAAACCAATTCAGAATGGATTATGTGCCAAGTGTGTGTGAGGTAGTACATTGTATTCTATGTCTGCATGTGATACCTAGAACTTGCCATGTGTGTGTACGAAGGGAAATAGAAGTTTTTTGGTATTAGAGATGATATGGGAAATTCTTTGTGAAGCCTGCATAATTGTGTATCCACCTGTAAACATTATACCATAGCTAACCCCGTTGAGCTTATATCCTGTTTCTTTGATGACCCTAAAATAACTCCTCTCAATGTGTTTGAATAGATTGATTTTTTTGAACCTCGTCCCTCCTATGAGCACTTGAATTGTTAATATATATATATATATATATATATATATATATATATATATATATATATAAAAGTCAAAAGTGTGGGGTGGTAGTGTGGTTGGCAAAGGAAATCAGGAAAATAGACTGAAAGGTGCAATGGTAAAAGAAAAAGAAAGTGAATAATAAAAGAAGGACAATGAAAAGATGTAGTCCTAAATATTGAATGGCAAGGAAAAGCTAGTGCACCTAGGAAAAAGTGAGGATGACTTGTGAAACAAAGTGTGGAAGAATAAGTGGGCTGAGCACGGAAATTGGGCTAAATGTAAATCTAATGTATTAAAAGTTCTTAGGGAGGTTAGTCACTATTCGAAAATATATCATACCCGTCCCTTAGCCTACATTACAACCAAATAACGACCTATTGATCTTAGATTGAACGACTCGATTAGTAGAGTGTTACACTACGGGAAAGCTTATGGTGTATCTGTGTGGCATATGAATGTTCTTTGTTGAGAGTGAGTGAATACGTTCCATCTAAAGTTCCTGTTTTTTTGTGTGATTTTATCTTTGTGGAACGTCTCTCAATTGTGTGATGTGAGGGCATGTAATTCAGGAAGAAAAGTATATCTTCACCTCTGTCTGGAGTACTTTGAGTAACCAAAAGTGTGGCATGGCATTAGTCTTCACTTGAGGTGTGGTTGTTGCACAACTTGGAGTGTTTTTGTAAAAATTGCAGGTATGGCATAAAGGGGTAGTGCATTAGAGGATTAGGCCCGAAAGTGTGGTTTAATTGCTCGAGGACGAGCAAAGCTTGAAGTGTGGGGTGTTGATAATAGGTGAATTATACTATAATTAGGCCCCTAATGAACCACATTTTGTATTGCTTTTAATATAAATATTGATAACAAAATGCTTTGATTAGTGTTTTCATGCATTACAGGTTATATCTCACAAAAGGAGTCATTTGGAGCAAAGTTGGAATCAAATCATGGAAATAGGAGGCCAATCACATAAATCCCAAGAAGTGCACAAAAAATCAAAAGAAATTAAGACCTGAAGGTAGGCCACCACCGCTGCGGTCGACCGCGGTGCGACCGCGGTGGAAAGACCCAGATTCAGAGAACTTAGCCTGCCGCAGTCCTGGCGCGACCGCGGCGAAACACGCAAACCTCAGGGACTTTATTTGCAAACACAGGATTTTAAGCCCCAAACCCTATATAAGCATAAGAAGTCCGCCCAGGAGGAGGAGTTCAATTTTTGGAGAGCAGCAAATTGAGGAGAATTACTTGGGAGGATCAATTCATTCAATTCTTGTACATCTTCTCTAGTGTTCATTGATTGTATGTCTCAAAACATGATAATTGATGATTATATGAACATGTGTTTGCTAAGAACCCTATTGTTCTAGGGTCATGTGTAAAACATGAAAGTTATTTTCAAAGTTTAATTTAACGAAGTTGATTTTATCATATTGGGTTGTTTATTTAATTCTGTTCTTAATTATTTTACTGAGTAGCTAACAGTGAAATACCATCCGCGAATCTAGAGTTGAACTCGAAAGTGGGAACTCTAGATTGCATATAGAATTAAATAGAGCAAGTTCTTGAACCCGGGCATTGGGGAACGGATTCGCAATTAGGATAGATATATACCGAATTGCCTTGCTTGGTTGAAATACAGGAGGTGCAATTGAATTCTTGTTAATCTTGGTTCCATAGACATATATGCATTAAGTTAACTTGAATAGGCGAGTAAGAATTCGAAAGATTCTTACGAGTAATATAAACCTTGTCAATCAACTAACCAGATAATTAAACTAGTTATTTTAAGCCAAGAACATAACTTGAGTGTTAAGTAGCCCGTGACCTTGGAATATTTCCTCCTATTATTTGTTAATCGAAATATCTATTCGTTTTGTGTGATTTTTAGTTAATTAATTACTTGGTATTCTTAGGTAGCAATTTAATTCATCATATCTCTTGTGTTAAATTTCTTGAACTGATAAGTTAATTGAGTTGATTTTGTCAAAAGTTAATCATAAGTCTTCGTGGGACGATACTCTACTCACTACTTTATTACTTGACGACCACGTGTACTTGCGTGTGTGTTTGGTCGCAACAAGTTTTTGGCGCCGTTGTCGGGGACTTAGAAATTAGCTATTTGACTAAGTTGAGATTTATTACTTGTTTGTTCAAGTTTTACGTTTCCATTGTTTGTCTGTGTCAACGCAGGCACTTCTCTTGCATGCGGAGGAGTAGAAGCGCAAACACCCTCCTTCCTCTGGATTAAGAAATTGAACGCACATTTCATAGAACAAGGAGGGAGGTCAAAGAAAGAACGAGAATAAACGGAGAGTTGGACATTGTAGTTCAACCACAACCAATAGAGATGGCAGGTAATGAGGAACGTCCGGTGATAGAGGAAGCAAGGCCCAATCTGGCCAATATGACTCAGGCTATCGTGAAGGCTGACATCACAGGGCATTTTGAGCTCAAACAGTACATGGTACAGCTGATTCAGTCGATAGGGCAGTATGTGGGGCTCTCTCATTAAGATTCACAAAGGCATATTCAGAACTTCTTGGAAATCACTGACACTTACAATTATCCGAACGTTTCCAAGGATTATGTCAGGCTGACATTGTTTCCCTTTTCACTATTGGGGGAAGCTAAGGAATGGTTCCAGAAGGAGCCCGCAAATTCAATCAGAACTTGGGATGATTTGGCAAAGAAATTCCTAATTAAGTTTTTCTCTACCAAAAAGACAAAAGCACTGAGGAGCCAAATTCTTGGGTTTCATCAAAGGGATGGCGAAACACTTCGTCAAGCTTGAGAAAGATACAAGAAACTACTCAGAGACTGACCACATCATTGTCAGACTGATGAGGTATTGGGGAACACTTTTGTTGATGGGCTAGAAGAGGCATCAAAGATGAATATTGACTCAGCATGTGGGGGTAGTTGCATGGCCAGGCCATACAGTAAAATTCAACTCTTGCTAAATAACTTCACTGGTAATGATTATAATTGGCAAGGAGATGGGGATGCAAGAAGAGCAATTAAACCAAAGGCACATTCTTAGTAAGAGCAATTAAACTAGGCCACATCATACCCATATATTTATACAAGATTATCGTACCAAAATCAAAAGGAGCTCCGGATCAAGTGGAGCACGCCAACACTGCTGATCAAGGATCCTAAGAAGGGGGACCGTCAGCTTGCCTACCTGCACCTGCCGGCATGAAAGGCAGGCCCCGAGAAATAGGGAGTCAGTACGAATAATGTACTGAGTATGTAACACATGAAAATCAGTACATAAAAAGACATACATGAAACATGGAATAAAGAAATCCACCTGTAAGTCTGAATAAATTTGTAAATTCTGAAATATTTATAATGCCATGCACGTGCGTATAAATGTTGTGTCATGCATAGGTATAGGTGTACATAACATCATCAAACCTCTGAGGCATCCCATCATATCGCCTCGTCCACTGTGGGCAACATCATTAACATATACCAACTGATTAGGTGGTGGTGTGTATATAACTTCGTAATATTTTTCCATATCCCATATACATATATATACATATAAATACGTGTATATAAAGCCATCTGGTCATGGGTTAATGTAAATGTATAAATGAATGAAATGCATGAAAATATGTTAATAATATCAATATTCCTTTCGGATAAACTTTATCAACTGCATATTAATCTGAGACCCGTGAACAGAAGATATAATAATATGTCATATGAGGAATCAAGAACATAATGACCCCTAGTATTATTATAAATAGAGTTGTTTATGAAAGCTGTGCGTTTGCTCGCTTCTTTTATATCATTTGGATCATGTCAAATAAAGGTATAGACTTAACATACGTGAACCGATTCTCGTAGAATTTGCAATTCACGCTTTACATAATCAATCAACCAACGTATTCATGGTATGGATTAGTTTTGCTCTTCAAAGAGCTCACGATCAGACACTCTTCTATAAGAGATTCAATTTGGTTTGTAAGACACTTGAATTCATATTGATGAATCATAAAGCAAACTAGTTGTAGGAAGATGGAAACTCACGGCCAGCACACTCCTTGTGAGATTGAATTCCATTCTTGATCTTTAATCCTTGGTTACCAAGGAATAAGCATTTCATTAGTTGTAGGAAATCATAAGTGGGTGTGTCCCACTTAGTGGATGACTAAGTCACTTTAAATCCTTCAAAATGTCACATATATGCAAGACTTTAAGAGTCACTTTATAAGTGACGGAATGCTGCCACGTTTGGGAGGCGGGGAGGGGGGGGGGGGGGGCTGAATCTTATCCTATAATTGTAACTAATTAACTAGTTAATTTCCTAATAAAATCAATAATTACCCGATTATCCACATAATTAAGAATTATCTTAAATTACTTAAAATACTACTCTCTTTTAACACACTTTATGTTCCCTACTATCATGGTCATGAGGTACCTTGTGTGGCTCTATAAACACCGGGTATTATGGCTCGGATCAAATTATATCCCAAATTGATCACCTTCGACGAAATTTATTTTCTTTAATTTGTTTACCCTTTATCCTTCACGGCATTTACTTATCGCTTGTTATAAATAACATAAATACATTAACCTCAAGATAATCTCACCCCAGAGTCTATATCGATTAATTAAAGATGAAACTTTTAAGTATGAAACGTGAGATATAACAAACCCGATCCATATATATACATATATCACTCACAGGTCAGGCCCTCGGCCTCACTCAGTCAACAATCTTTCCAGTCTCTCAAGCTCACAATGCCATGAAACTGGCCCAAAATGATAATATGATGTGTCAATAAATAGCAATAGAGACAGAGATACGATATCAAATGAATGAACATGGATGAGTATGAAATTTGCAATATAAAAAATAATTCAACAACAATATGACCTTGGTTGGTCCTAACAGAATAAACATGTAGCCTAGACATGGTTTCTAACATAGATCACAACTCAACAACTCTAGTACGTAGATATTTCATGGTTACAGATAAGATCAGGTAACTACACAGTACCACAAAAATACCAGAGTCATGATTCACACAATGTACGCACACGCGCCCGTCACCAAGCATGTAAATCACCTCAACACCAAAGCACATAACACGTAATTCATGGTTTCATACCCTCAACACCAAATTTAGAAGTGTTACATTCCTCGAACAAGACAAATCCAATACCCATCAAGACAAATGATGCTCTAAAAAGAAAAAGCAATCCCGCATGTAATGACCATCCGAATGACTCGAAACTAGCCAAAAGTGTAACGACCCGGCTGATGGTTTGAGATTAGCCCTGTTTCCTCTGTTTCAGCTTTGTCATGTGTTATTTAACCTAATTATTATATGTTGGGTCGGTTGGTTCGAGTTCAGAGTGGTTGTGGTGAGAAATGAGACACTTAGTTTCTTAAGTTGGCTTTGTGATTAGAAAAGTCAATCGGGAGTTGACTATTAGGTAAACGACGTCGGAATGTGTATTTTATGGCTCGGACAACTTCGTTAGGTGATTTGGGACTTATGCGTGTGATTGGAATATGGTTTTGAGGTCTGGAGTATAATTAGGCTTGAAATGGAAAAATTGAGTGTTTGGCGATTTCTGGTCGGCAGTGTAAAATAGGCTATCGGGGTCGGAATGGAATTCCGGAACTTGGAGGAGGTTTGTAGGGTCATTAAGGATGTGTGTGCAAATTTTTAGGCCAATCGGACATGTTTTGGATGGTTTTGACATCTTTGGTGAAATTTAGAAGTTTCTAAGTTCATAGGCTTGAATCCGAGGTGAATTTGGTATTTTGATGTTATTTTGGGTGTTCCAAAAGTTTGAATAAGTCCGGATGATCATTTATGACTTGTTGGTATTTTTGGTTGGGGTCCCGAGGGGCTTGGGATGATTTCGGATAGCCATCGGGGAGTTGAGAGTTGGAAATTTGTAGTAGAAGCTGCTAGTTCTGGTGTAACCGCAACTGCGGTTAGGGGACCACAGGTGTGAGCCCGTAGAAGCGGAAAAATAGTCGCAGATGCAGAATTTGATGGACTCGTGAAAGATTGTAGATGCGGAGTTGTGGCCGCACCTGCGGAGTCGCAGGTGCGGTATTTCGATCGCAAGTGCGGATTTTGGCATTTAAGTGAACATGAGCTAACTTACTTCCCTCTGACTAGCCTCCCCCTCTAGGACGACCCATGTCGACCTGTCCTCCACCTATAGGTGGTCGGACTGCTGGTGTTGGACCCATAGGCTGATAACCCTGCTGCACCGCCTTTCCCCGAAGCTTGGGACAATGTCTCTGCATATGACCAAGATCTCCACACTCATAGCAACCTCTAGGTATCATAGCATGCTGCCTCGAAGAGGAAGACCCCCGAAATAGCCAGGAAGCGATGTGGACCCTCGGGCATAGCACTGAAATAAGAACCGAAGGATCTTTGGCAACTGTAGTAACCATTGGGTGAACCCCGAGTAGCTGGAGGACGATAGGAACTCTCTGGCATCGCACTGAACTGAGGCCTCACTAGACCACCTCGAGGAGGTAGTGGAGGTGCTGAATATGGAGGCCTGCTGAGCTGACCACCCCCGAACTGACCTCTGCTCCTAGCCGGAGCATCCTTGAAATCCCCTGAGAACCTAGCCCTCTTATTCTGCTGACCCTGTTCCCTGCACCTCAACTGATACCCTTCAATCCGTCGAGCTATCTCGACTACAAGATGTTAATGAGTACCCATCTCCACCTCTCGGGCCATGGTGTCCCTAATACCTAGGTGTAACCCGGCCACAAACCGCCGCACTCTCTCGGCATCGGTAGGCAATATCATAAGTGCATGGCGTGACAACTCAGAAAATCTAGCCTCATAATCTGTCACTGTTATGTGTCCCTGCTCTAGCTGCTAAACTGATGCCGCAACTCTTCCCTTTCAGCAATCATGGGTGCTACTGAGAATGTCTCCGGTATCCGTGATTGGTTAGAAAAGTTGTTGTCGATTGCTCCTGTCACGCCCCGAAATCCCACCTTCAGCCATGACTGCGTCTAACGTTGAACCCGCTAGACAAGACAACGTTTGAAGTAATTTAAACTCATTAACAACAAATAAGAACAAGATAACTAAAATACAACATAGCAGTTTCGAAATGCAACCCGTAAACAAATCCCAGAACTGGTGTCACATACTCACGGACTATCTAGGAGGTTAATACAACAAAAGGTCTGAAAATAAATACATAAGACTGTCTTTGAAATACAAAGTAAGACAGAGCTGAAAGTTGAAAGTAGAAGGTGACGCCAAGGCCCACGAACGTCGGCAGGTCTACCTCGAGTCTCCTGTGTGACGGAATGAGATGCTCTGATCATCAGTGATCCCCGGGTCCGGCTGCGTAATCTGCACAACATAAAGAAGTAGGTGTAACATCAATACAACCGACCCCATGTACTGAGTAAGTGTCGAGCCTAACCTCGGTGAAGTAGTGACGAGGCTAGGACCAACACTATATATGTACCTGTGAAATTTTATATACTAGCAGGAAAAATGACAACAGAGATAAGCAAGTAAGACAAATATGGGGAGAACATACTGGGGAGATAGGGTAACAGTATGCTAACACCACAGTACAAGGTAGTAAATGAAACTTAAAAACACGGCAGAAATATAGCTTCTCAAACAGATAATGAACAGAAAAGGCACGGCATGTCCCCTCGTGCATAACCTCACACTCACCCGGCAAAGAATGTCCCCTCGTGTATATATAATAACACTCGGCACGGAAAGTCCCCTCGTGCATAACCTCACAAATAACTTGGCACGGAATGTCCCCTCATGCATATATAATAACATTCGGCATGGAATGTCCCCTCGTGCATAACCTCACAAATCACTCGGCACAGAATGTCCCCTCATGCATATATAATAACACTCGGCACGGAATGTCCCCT
>ML259220.1:0-14707 GCA_005239495.1 Nicotiana undulata
GAGATTATATATATATGTCATTGGCCCCTGAGTCGCATGAATGATTCGCGAGCAGGGAGATATTTGCCCACGAGTCGCATGGATGATTCGCGATCGTGGAGATTTTATGGAGTCAGCGCACGAGTCACAAGTATGATTCGCGAGCGTGTGGAGCTTTATGACCGAGTCAGTCCTTATGACCCACCCTTATGACTTCGGCCGATAGTCTTGTCCGTGTCGGATATATATATATACACATTTGCATTCATCAGCATTTGCATTGAGTTGGGGTCGTACGAGGGTGAGTCGAGCAACAATATTGAGTACTGGAAAATGAACAATTGAGAGTAAAGATAAGACATTTCAGTTAATAAAAGAAAACAAGTGATACATATGATCAGTTACAAAGAAAGGTTATGTTTAAGATCAGTTACATGTTTGTTGATTACATGTCCTTACTTAATGTATTTTTCTCACATAATTTATTCCTCAGCATGTACCTTATTTATTTATTTATGTACCGGACCTTAGTGAGTATGTATTCTACCTCTCGTCCCTTCTCTTTTCGAGTTTAGACGGGATACTCACTGGGTACATATTTGATTATATGTACTCATGCTGCACTTTCTTTCTTTTTCTGCACTTGATTGTGCAGGTGTTGAAGTCCGTCCGTCTGCTGTTAGATACTGATCGCGGTGTCATTCCATACGGTGAGCTGTCTTCTTGGCGTCATCCTGCCAACACCTCTGGAGCCTTCTAGTTTCATTTTGCTCAGTCTTTTGTTCCAAACTGCGGCTTGTATATTTTTGCATATGTATTTCTGCCGTTGTATCTATGTAGCCGCCCGTTGACACTGTGACACTAGTCCTGGCACACACTTGTAGTTGTTATGTTGGTAATTTAGGGTTGTATATATTGGACCTAGCTGTGGCTCAACTTGTTTCTACGGCCTTACCCTATCCCGTTGATTATATTCCGCACTTTTATTGTTATAGTTGTACGTTGGCTTGCCTAACCTCGCCGTTAGGTGTCATCACGACCTGAACCGGTTTTGGGTCTTGACAGTAAATATCACTTTAAGGAATCAAAATAGCTAATAAGTTCGAAGCTAATACGCAAAATTAGGAAAATTTCCCAAAACGTTCCCCGGGCCCACGTCTCAGAATCGGGTAAAAATTATAAATTCTGAATACCCATTCACTCACGAGTCTAACCATATAAGAATTACTCAAATCGGATATAAAAATCCCAATCAAAACTCAAGAATTCGGCCTAGGAAGTTTATCCATTTTCCCCCAATTTTCCACAAAAATTTCGAATTTAAAGGCTAGATTAAAGAGTATAATCATGGAAATTAGTCTAGACCGAGTAGGAATCACTTACCTAAATTGGCAGGTGAAAATCTTCCCAAAAATCGCACTCTCCCGAGCTCTCAAGTTAAAAAATGGCTTAAACCCTCGTTTTTTGTTTTTAATATTCTGCCTAGTTCTTCGTTCTATGTGATCACGTACTTCCAGTAGCGATCGCGGTGAGTAACCAACACATGCCCAAAATTCCTTCTACGCAATCTCGGGGGATGGCTCATGAACGCATTGCTCAGCCTACTCAAGCCTACATGATCGCGGTTGACTTCACGCCACCGCGTAGAGATACGTCCCAACACCTGATGCCTATGTTCCTCTATGTGAACGCAAGGATTCCCACGCGAACGCAGTGACCAAAGCTGCATATACTACGCGATCACACTCCTTCCCTCGCGATCCCGATTCACAAATTCTGCCTAGACTCAACTTACTCTACGCGATCGTAGATGAACTCACGTGATCGCAATGAACACATGATTGCTGCTGTAAAACCAGAAAACTAGCAACAAGCTTAAGGATAAAATTGCTCGTTTGAGCATGCGAAACACACCCGAAGCCCCCGGAACCTCAACCAAACTTACCAACCAGTCCTAATACCTCATTCAAACTTAGTCGAGCCTTCAAAACACATTCCATAACATCAAAATCACCAATTATGCATAGATTCAAGCCTAAGAACTTATGAAAATTTCAAATTTCACAATCGATGCCGAAACACGTCAAAACTAGTCTGAATGACCTTATATTTTACGCACAGGTCATAAATGGCACTACGGGCCTACAGCCACTCTCTGAATCCCATTCCGAGCCCTAAATCAAAATTTCACCTATCGGCCGAAATCACCGAAATTCCAACTTTCGCCAATTGAAGCCTAAATATACTACATATCTCGAAAACACATTCCGAACATGCGCATCACCTCGAAATCACCCAACGGAGCTAACGAAGTTGACAAAATTCCATTCTGAATCTAACTTCACACAGTTCCAACAACAACCCGATTTATAAAGCTTAAATTCACATTTAAGGACTATGTGCCCAAAATCTCTCCGAAATTCACAACTAAACGTTCCGACAAGTCCCAAAAGCAGAAATAGACATGGGAGCAACAATTACTAGGGGATCAGGGTGCTAACTCTCAAAACGACCGACCAAGTCGACATTTGCGCCATAAAAATATTGTAATATCTAGCATTTTCATATCCTTTATCCTTAATCTCTTCATCCCAATTAACAACTTCTTTATTTGAACTTGATGTCTAATGACCTTGTTTGGCAATACTTTAGCTTGACATCTTGTTAAACCGTCCTCGAATTTTGATCTTGCAAGAAAAAGAAAAATATGCACTAGTAAATGTCATCCACTTATATGAAAAAATTGTAGGAATAAAATAAGATAGTGACCAAGTGTCCACTTAACCCTATTAAGACTAATAGGTGTAAATACTCCCTTATAAAGCATATGGATATCATCATCCCAATAAAATTTATGCCTACTTAGATTTGTCCCATAAAAACCTCTCTTAAGATAGTTAAAAAATGTGCATGACAATGAAATTACAAAAGAATGATCACGCATCCATTTAAAACAAGTATCTCTACCACATGTACCAAATAAGACACTTTTATGATATAGCCAATTATCAATTACAAATATCATGGATTCTTTTACATGTAAGCAATTAAAGAAGCACATAAATTCACAAGAAGGTTAGAAGAACCCATAATTCCCAAAATAAAAGTGTCAATACATTCAAGCTCATGATTATAACTTTCCCAAATAATATTCTCAACATCAAAGTATTCTAAACAATTACTCAAACTGTCATACATAAGCTCATGAAAGAGTATTTGATCACTATCGCTACAATAATCATGCATAGCCTCTTTACTAGCATCAAATACTTTTACACACTCACAATCAACATGACTATAAGAATGACTTCCTATCACACAATAAAACTCACATCCTGGCAATTTATCACATGAAAACTCATTTCCAAGCCTCTTTTCATAAATTTCATGCCTCTTTCCACCAAGTTAGAACATATAATCATCTATGTCATACTCATTTTCAAAAGGAAGAAAATTACTCTTGCACTTGAACTTAGATATTACAGTTAATAACTTGATATGCATCAAAATATCATCATCCACAAAAATTATAAAGTCGCCAATATAAGAAATAAGAGTATAGTTCATTACCTCCAAAAATACCTTAGGTGTACTAGAAAGGCCAAGAATGTGAATCAACCAATTATACATACCATATTTGGACTTATTTACTAATGGAACAACATCATCTTTTATTTTTTTATGCAATGACTCTAACTTAGCAATGCCTTTAGGGAACTCCATGTTATAAACCTGTAAATAAGCATCAAAAGCGTCAAAAGGTTCAATAACAAAGAAATTAACCAAGCTTTTATCATCCACCATCCAACAAAAATTAATTTTTCCAAATTCATGTTGAAGTCCAATTGGATCCTTTGCCATCATCTATTGCATATTACCTCCCATTTCAAAAGGTCTTTCCACACTTGACTGCACAAAATCGTAAAAACTAATAGAAGAAAGAGTTAACAGGTTAGAAAGTAAAGAAATTTTTTTCTTGCTTACACTCTCTTTGGCTTTTATCACAAGACTAACTTTTTCCTCACCCTTAGCCTCTTTTCTCTCACTAAAGTTTTTCTCTTTTTCTTTGCCCAAACCCTCTTGTTTTTCTCTCTCTACCTCACAGACTTTTGTTATCTCATTGCCATCTCTCTCTCATTTCCTATCAAGCTTACTCTTTCCCCCCTTTGATATCCAACTCTCCTCACTCAACACAACCTCTCATTTTCCCCCTCTTGGGATGTCAACATGAACTCCCTTACTCCTCTCATTCTTTTCTCTTTCATATTTTTCCATGTTCTCTTTAATAGTGTTTTCGTCTACACAATTTTGTGAGGGGGTCATAGGACCAAGAATGAGTTTTTTCCCATTAACCTCAAAAGAGTATCTATTTTTTTACATGCTATATGAAGCACTTCTGTAGACATAGGCTTCCCCAACAAGATATGATAATTATTCATGGGAATCACGTCACACCAGATCGCATCCGCATACCTTCCAATAGAGAATAACAACAACACTCTTTTATCTACTTTTATTCCTCTTAACATGTAGGGTTAAATATGCTCAACACAAGGCAAGTTCAATACCTCAACCATATAAGTGCTAACTGAGTTATAGCCAAACTCCTTATCAATTCCAAGGGCACAAATCGCAGACATAACTTTTGTTCTTGTTTGAAAAGTAACTTTCCCATTGTCTTCCTTCCATTTGGTATACTGTAAGTTTGCCTTTTCAAGTCTTTGAGTCATAACTCGCCTCCTTTCACTAAAACTACCTTTTTGAGACATCTTGAACAAAGCAATAGAAGAAATGTGTATCTTTCAAATTTGGCTTTTTCCGTCTAATGTTCTCACCTCTCTTTATTTCCACTCAAAGCAACTCTTGGTAGTTAATCCTAAGATTTATTAATAAACCTTACTATTCACAACCCTTAGTGATAAGAATTTGGAGTTTGAAAAAGAAAAAAAGAAAAAGAAAGTGGAAGACCAAACCTAGAAAGAATAGGAATTGGTTAGTGTTAAAAGAAAAAAAGGAAAGAATTTAAAAAACCCAAAACCCACAAGACTAAGGAAAGAAGTTACCTTAATCTTCAAGAACTAGGATCCCCTCTTCTAGTTTCCTTTCTTAACTTAGAAAACCAAAAAATACTTGAATTCTGGAAATAATAATTGTCAAATCTCCTTTTTCACTCGGTGAGGGTAATAAGAGAGTTTTTCCACTTTAAGTGACATTATTCGATTTTTGGGATTTTATTTTTATTCAGAGTCGCCATCCGGATTTTTCACGGTGTTCCGGGACACCATTTATTTATTAAAAATCCCAAAAAAATAGGAATTTTGACTCTGTTCAAATTGTCTGCGAACCAGAAATCCGGGTAAGGAATTCTGTTAACCCGAGTTCCGTGGTTCTAGCACGGTCGCTTAATGATTAAACTTGGCCTATTTAATTACTAATTTTGTACATGTGTGCATTTTTATATTCTTTACCGCTTTTTTTTTTGTATTCAAAGAATTATTTGAGACGGGTCACGTATGCGTAAACCCGTAGAGTCTAAAATGTATCTAAAATCATGTCACACGTACGTGTACACAATTCTCGACACTGAACTCATTAAATAATATGGAAAAAGTGTGCAAGCGCAAATTTCATTTTTTTGTCAAAAAGGAACCGAAATCACGTCACGCGGGAGTGTACACAATCCCGATAACTTTAAGAAATTCATTCCTAAAAGTGTCTCTACGAGAGTTCATTTTAGTCTTAATTTGTGTTACGTAAACGTATACAAACAATTTTGAGAAAAAGGTATATTTTTAGTTGTTTTTATTCAAAGTTACGTATAACGTATACTTCGATAGAATTATTCCTAAGTTTAAGGTAGTCTCTATCTAAAAAGGCTTTGAACTCGAATCTTACTAGACAGTACCCAAGTCTTATTCCAAATAACTTAGGAATATAATAAATTGCATACTAGACACACAATGTAACAAATTACATAATATCAGTAGGCAAGAAATCAATGTAATTTTGGAATGGAATTGGACATATATATTTCGTGAAGAAATACAATCATACTATACATAAACTATTTTTAGATAAAACCCGTACTGATATTCTTTAGTATTCTGTCCGATAAAAAATAGGATGGCAATTGTTTTTGTCATAGCATAGAGACAATAAATAGTTTATAATCAGATCAGCCCCTAATTCTCTTTAAACTAACTCCCAAATACTTTAAAACAATATGAGTTGAATGGAAATATTACATCCCGTTTTAACTACACTCCTAAATTATTTAAGGAATTAGAAAACACTTTAAGTTCCATTATTTCTGTTTGACTTTCTCGAAGGATACAAAAACTGGAATGTTAATCTCTAGAATTTCCGCGTGGTTTACAAAGAACTGATTTCCTTTTCACATAAAATACGTAAGGTAGTAAAATTCATACCCATCTATTTGGAGACCTATAAGACATGAAAAAAGACTACAAAGCTGGATATAAATTCATAGTGTCCATGTGTCTAGTCCCTTTTACAAATATATATAAAAGATAAAATCAGGAATACAATTTTTGTTCCTAAATACAAGTTTTCTAAAAGGAATGAAAAATGAGGTAAAAGGAGAGACTAAAGTTGCTGCTCCTGTGCGAGCTTCAACAGTTCCTTAGAGATTTAATCCTTCATCTTTTAACGTTAGTCTAAAATTAGGAGTCCAAAGTTTACTGCTTAGACAACATTAGCAATAGACCTTTGAGCACTTTACAAGATGAATCTAACCATAAAGGAAGTTAGACTCAACCTTAATGATGCTCTATACCATACTAGGAGAACAAAACGTATTCATATCTTTTATGGACTGAATTTGACCATAAAAGGGGTCAGATTCAGCTCCATAGATCTCATCTTTTTGTTCCTCCTGGTATTCAACACATACCTATACCATGACTTTGACTTTTTAGGCATTTTATAGAGAATGAATCTGACCATTTTAAGGGATTCAAATTCCTTACTCTAGGAGGCCTTTTGATTACTTATTTTTATACCCTAAAAAGGGTAATTTCAACGACACAAGCTACTGTTTGTGCACTATTATGGGGTGAATTTGACCATTGAAAGTTCAAATTCATCTACCCTAGTGCAATTTACCTCACTAATAAACTAAAAGCAAACACAAAACTAAAATCCAACTACAAAATACTTCATGTATTTTTGAATCAACAAACATAAGCAACCAGACTGATTTCAGACATTGCATATACAATATACATTCAGATTTATTATATCAACCAATCTCACTCCAGATTTTCATACAGGATTTAGAGAAGCAGAAAACTCAACTAGAGAAAAAAAAAAGGTTCAGACAACAAGAGAAGAAGAATGAAGTACATATGTGAGCCTTTCAATGAAGTTAAACAGTTACATATCGTTAAAAAGAAAATGGTAAAGATATCTGGACAAAATAAAGGTCCAGGGATCAGATTCAGCAAAGAAGGAGAGATAAGCAGCAGTGGTAAGCAGCAACTTCAACAGCCCTAACAACCCTGAATCAAGACCCCATATTATCAATGAAATCCCAGAACTTGAATAAGAATATTTGAGATTTTTGCAACAGAAATCAAAATACTGATAATGAACCCCAAGAACTGAGAATCAAATACTAGAAGTTTTATCAAATAATTTCACTAATATTTTTGGAGATTTTCGTTTTTTGAAGAAGGAAAACTATCCTGATTTTTTGGTTTTGGAATTTAAGTGTTTTTTAGAGGAGGTCATTTTCAGCATGTAAAGAGAGCTTTTTTAGTCTAAAAAAAGGTCCTGAATCTGTAAAAAAAGAAGTCTATTTATATGAGGCTTAAGGATGGGATATGCTTTGGCATATTCCTCATCCAAGAGCTGAAAATAGTACTAGGGCAGCTGTCACCCTTATCCTTTGGTATAGCTGCCCCTTATTCTAGAAGTTTCAGCCTATAAAATGACACATTTACCCTTAAGACATATTATTTTACAAGCCTAGAATGTTCTTGGGTTATTATTAAACTTTAGTTAGTTAACCCTAGTTATGTTCTTTAGTTAACTATGAGTTATTCTTAACTCGGGTTAAGTGAATTAGTTAAAGGTTAATTGATTAGGTGCCTAGAGTTGGTTTCTAACCATACTCACTAGTTACCTAGGTTTAAGTTAATTAATTATCATTATAATTAACTTTAATTGAGGTTAGTCAACTCAGTTCTCTAACTTAGGTTAAATGATTTGTTTTAGTTAATTAACCCTAAACTAATTATCTTAAATAGATTTTAGGATTTAGTTAATTGTTTAAGAGATTATTAACCTAGGTTAACCTAGTTAAACAAGTTATTTTTTAGGAAGTTGTTATTAACTAAGTTAATCTTTAGATTTAGGATTAACCTAGGTTAATCCATGACCATACACTAGTTCAGGATTAAGTATTAGCCTAATTAATCTACTAATCCTAATTTAACATGTTCAAGTAAACTATGAAGCAACTAATCAACAAGTAATCATGCTTAAAGAAACAGTACATTATGAACACAAACAATAATAAAACTTATTCAAACACGGCAAGGAATCATGATTGTCACAATGAAATACCTATTGCTGATTAAAATGGATTCATCACAGAATTCGAATCACTACTGTAAACAAACAGGAAGGAAAAATCTAAACCTAAAAGCAATAAGAACAATAGATGAAAAATGTTCAATGTTTTTGGAAGTAAACATACAGGGATAGTAAGAAAAAAAAGGAAACAAAAAACTAAACTACACAAAAACAGAGGAAAACAACGATTGAACTCGATTTTCTTGATTCGTTACAAGAAATAACGTCCAATCAAATGAAGGATAAGAAGAACACACTAGCTAATCAAATAACAACAAACAGCTAAACTAAACAGAAATTAACAGTGGCTAACACGATTTTCATTTTTTGCTTTATATTGCATAAAACAGTAATAAAAGGAAGAGGAATACCCGTTAAAGGGATTTGCCGGAAAAATTGAAGGTCGCCGGACCTTGGCCGGACTCCGGCAGGATTTGAAAATGACTAAAACCCACATAAATCAATAGCCCTAGATGAGAGCTATCGATCCATGTAGGTGAGAGCCATTAAACATCTTCAAGTCGGCCGGTGATAGGAAACTAGGGTTTCTGTTTTCTTAGATCTGGAATCGAAGGGATTTGGGTGTTTATTTGGGGAAACCGATGGTGGGACCTGACTGAGGAGGAAGAGAAGATGGTCTAGTAAAATTTTGGGGTCATTTGATGATGCTCCGCCGCCAGAGGCGATTTTCGGCCGGCGGAGGACGGCGGAGGGGTGGTGGAGCTACGGTGGGAGACGGTGGAGACCGGCTGGTCTTTAGAGAGAGGTGAGAGACGGTTTATACTTTTAGGAGAAATGGGGTAGGGGGGCGGTTTGAAACAATTATATAGTTGAGGTTTAAGGGGTTCCCAGCTGTTAGATCAAAATTGATCAACGGCTGGGATGGATTCACTTAAGGAAACGGAGCCATTTGGTGCAACATGGGGGGCCGGACGAGTTTGGTTAATTGGGCTGGGTATGGGTGGAGGCAGTTTGGGCCTGGGCAATTCTAGCCCAGGTCAATTTAGGCTTCCAAATCTTCAACTAAATTAATTAAATTAAGACTAAATGTAACAATTAATTATAAACTAATTTTGTTACTAATTTATTAAACTCACACCATTCAATTTACCCCTAATCATTTAAAAGGCAATTTTCACAATTTTGTTAAAAGAAATAATTAAATAAAGAAATTGAACAATAATCGAAGTAATTATATTTATTCAGATATTAATTAAGGTCATGTGCTTAATCATGCCATTTTAAATTATTTATAGATTTAAAATACAAATTATGGCTACATAACATAAAATAAGTTCACAAATAGCACTAAAATTCAACAAAAATTCATAAAACCAATTAATTTATTGAGATTTTTGTAGGATTATCTTATAGGTAAAAATCACGTGCTCACAGCTGCCCCTCTTTGCTCGAAGACACGAAGAGTTTTCGGGCAAAGACAAAGTGAGCAGCCATAAACGACTTTACCCATTATTGTGTTCCATTGTGAACCATTTTTGAAAGGTTTGACCGAACCCTGCTTCACGGTTGCCTACATATCCTTGGCTATAAAGGAATCATGTCAGTGTAGTTCTGAAATTTTTTGGTAGCTGGGACTACTGAGTAACTATGGTTTCACTACGGTTGCTGTTGTTACTGCTGTTGATCTCCTTATTACACCAAAGTAACAAAACGAAAGACTAACTAAACCTATCAGTTGATAGTTACAAGATTCCTATCTAAGACTTGGTCTTGAGTCTTGGCCTTTGCTGAATCTGACATGGATCTTGATGCTTGTTAGCCGCAGGTGCTGGTTTCGTCTTATCGTTCCTCAGATCAAGGCAATATACACCGAACGGATGACTTCAACCTCCTCCTGAATAGTCCATGTCTTCCCCATTTATGCATTTTGGATTCAATCTTCTCTTTTCTCTTCTGTTTTATTATTCTGGATCGAAACTTCTTCTTTTGGTCGTATCGAGTCCAATGTCCTAAAATTTAATCTGCACAGAAATCAAAAACCACGAACGAAATTTTCTGCCCCAGTTTTTGCTAGGAAAATTTCGTGAGTTATTGTAACAAAATCTATATTACTTTATTATTGAAAGCAATGAAAGGCCACGAGCAGTGCGCCCGGAGTTATTGTAGACTAGGGAGTGGATACCCTATACCTCAAAGCGAGGTCAACTAGGGGTTGGAGATCCTACGTTGCAAAAAAAAAATCAACTAGGGATTGCATACCCTATGTCGGAAAAGAAATCATCAGCTAGGGGTTGTATACCATATGCTGGAAAAGAAATCATCAGCTTAGGGGTTGTATACCCTATGCTGGAAAAGAAGTCAATCAGGGAATCTATACCCTTAATTGGAAACAAAATCATCAATCAGGGAATGTATACCCTTAATTGGCATCGACTAGGGAGTGTATACCCTGCGTCGGGAAAAGAAATCAATCAGGGAATCTATACCCTTAATTGGAAACAAAATCATCAATCAGGGAATGTATACCCTTAATTGGCATCGACTAGGGAGTGTATACCCTGCGTCGGGAAAAGAAATCAATCAGGGAATGTATGCTCTTAATTGGAAAAACAAAATCGTCAATCAGGGAATGTATATCCTTAATTGGCACCGACTAGGGAGTGTATACCCCTATGTCGGGAAAAGAAATCAATCAGGGAATGTATACCCTTAATTGGCATCGACTAGGGAGTGTATACCCCTATGTCGGGAAAAGAAATCAATCAGGGAATGTATACCCTTAATTGGAAAAGAAATCATCAATCAGGAAATGTATAGCCTTAATTGGAAAAGAAAACATCAATAAGAGAATGTATACCCTTAATTGGCAAAGAAATCATCAATCAGGGAATGTATACCCTTAATTGGAAAAGAAATCATCAATCAGGAAATGTATAGCCTTAATTGGAAAAGAAAACATCAATAAGAGAATGTATACCCTTAATTGGCAAAGAAATCATCAATCAGGGAATGTATACCCTTAATTGGAAAAGAAATTATCAATCAGGGAATGTATACCCTTAATTGGAAAAGAAATCATCAACCGGGGAATGTATACCCTTAGTTAGCATCGACTAGGGAGTGTGTACCCCCATGTCGGGATCAATCAGGTAATGTATACCCTTAATTGGAAAGAAATCATCAATCAGGGAATGTATACCTTTAATTGGCAAGAAATCATAAATCAGGGAATGTATACCCTTAATTGGCATCGACTAAGAAGCGTATACCCCCATGTCGGGAAAAGAAATCAATCAGGGTATACCCTTAATTGGCATCGACTAAGGAGCGTATACCCCCATGTCGGAAAAAGAAATCAACCAGGGAATGTATACCCTTAGTTGGAAAGAAATTATCAATCGAGGAATGTATACCATTAATTGGAAAAGAAATCATCAATAAGGGAATGTATACCCTTAAATGGCATCGACTAGGGAGCGTGTACCCCATGTCGGGATCAATCAGGGAATGTACACCCTTAATTGGAAAGTGATCATCAATCAGGGAATGTATACCCTTAATTGGCAAGAAATCATCAATCAGGGAATGTATACCCTTAATTGGCATCGACTAAGGAGCGTATACCCCCATGTCGGGAAAAGAAATCAATCAGGGAATGAATACCCTTAATTTGAAAAACAAAATCGTCAATCAGGGAATGTATACCCTTAATTGGCACCGACTAGGGAGTTTATACCTCTATGTAGGGAAAAGAAATCAATCAGGGAATGTATACCCTTAATTGGCAAATAAATCATCAATCAGGAAATGTATACCCTTAATTGGAAAAGAAAACATCAATCAGGGAATGTATACCCTTAATTGGCAAAGAAATCATCAATTAGGGAATGTATACCCTTAATTGGAAAAGAAATCATCAATCAGGGAATTTATACCCTTAATTGGTAAAGAAATCATCAATCAGGGAATGTATACCCTTAATTAGTATTGACTAGGGAGTGTGTACCCCCATGTAGAGATCAATCAAGGAATGTATATCCTTAATTGGAAAGAAATCATCAATCAGGGAATGTATACCCTTAATTGGCAAGAAATCATCAATCAGGGAATGTATACCCTTAATTGGCATTGACTAAGAAGCGTATACCCCCATGTCGGGAAAAGAAATCAATCAGGGAATGTATACCCTTAATTAAAAAATAAATCATCAATCAGGATATGTATACCCTTAATTGGCATTGACTAAGGAACGTATACCCCCACGGCGGGAAAAGAAATCAACCAGGGAATGTATACCCTTAATTGGCTAGAAATCATCAATCGGGGAATGTATACTCTTAATTAGAAAAGAAATCATCAATAAGGGAATGTATACCCTTAATTGGCATCGACTAGGGAGCGTGTACCCCCATGTCAGGATCAATCAGGGAATGTCTACCCTTAATTGGAATGTAATCATCAATCAGGGAATGTATACCCTTAATTGGCATCGACTAAGGAGCGTATACCCCCATGTCGGGAAAAGAAATCAATCAGGGAATGTATACCTTTAATTTGAAAAGAAATCATCAATCAGGGAATGTATACCCTTAATTGGCATCGACTAGGAAGTGTATACCCTGCGTCGGGAAAAGAAATCATCATCTAGGGGTTGTATGCCTTATGCTGGGAAAGAAATCATCAACTAGTGGTTGTTTACCCTATGCCGGCATCAACTAGGGAGTGTATACCCTGTGTTGGAGAAGGTGTAGCTAGGGTTTGGAGGCCCTATACTACTTCAGGTTTGGGTTGATTAACACCTTATTTTTCTTCTTTTCGTTTTTATTTTGATTAAATATGGGAAACGATTTTTGGAGAAACTTCCCTTTTGGAGTTATTGTTGTGGAGCTGCTTCTAGCTCTTGCGCCCTTTCTTTTGGTTACGCTTGCCTTTGCAAGGTTGCTTACACCTGTTTCCTTCAATTAAATAATAATTTGTTAGTTTGAAACAGTGGTTGGTTTTGCGGCCTTGATTTTCAACAACTTGATCTCAGTTCTTGTGACGAAGATCTCCACCATTTTCTTGCTTGCTGGGAATTGGGTTTCATCTTTAACCCCGGGGATCCTGGTTTTCCAACTTTTACCATGGCTATTGGTTACGTGGGACCCTATATTTGACTTTATTTTGCTTTTGTAGGCCTTCCACTTGATTTTTCTTTTGTATTTCCCGAGTATCGGGGAAGTTTTGGCCTCTCGAATTCTGCTACAACAGTTAGTCGCGTGGTACTTAACCTTTTCCAACTTTATTTTGCCATCATCGGCCTTTCGTGTCTGATTTTTTCTCCCATTTGACTTTAAAGCATTTGGAGCATTTCGGCTTTTCAAACTTTGCCGAGAGGGTTAGCCACGTGGGACTCAACCTTTCACTTCAATTGCCTTTGTGGGAATTTCGATTTGATTTTCTCCTTTCAAGAGTTTTGTGTTTAAAGCATCGGCCGCTTCGGTCAGTCGGAATCGACTCGATGCTCCTAATGAGGCTTGGTGCCTTTTGCATATTAGCCCGTTTTAAATGAGAACCCCGTAAATAAGTTTTGCCATCCTTTCTTTGCCTTGATTAGAAACAGAGTCAGACTGAAAGGGATTAAAAGAAAAATAACAAAGAAACGGAGACAATGAACTTTGACAAAAATATCCCTTTCGGGGTGGAAGAGAGAAGAAGGACTTATCTGGAGTGTATGCGGCCTTCAATGAACATGACATGCGTCTTGAACTGGATGCCCGATCTATATAAACCATCTTACTCTCAGAAATTCGTCATGACCTTTTACCTTGAGGTCGAGAAACCTTGCCCCAGACCATGTCAGTGACCAATCTTCCTTTTCGATTAGTATTACCCTTTTCGGGTTTTCACCGACTAACCTCTCTCATTTCTCTTCTCACTGTCGCCCTGTAATGTTCTTTGCGAGTTTTCACTAACAAGACTCTCTCATTTTTAGTTTCTCTACTCAACATTGCCTCGTGGTGCCCGTGTGGGTTTTCACCGATAAGACTCTCTCATTTTAGTTTCTCTCATTGCTTGCATCAGATCCAAATAAATGTATCCTCCAGCTCTGGCTTTTCATCGTCGATCGATCGGAAGGACTTGAACATGATTGTAAAAGGACGGCTTAAACTATTGGGGGGGGGGGGGG